>JAWPHD010017669.1:0-43471 GCA_037043455.1 Cyrtodaria siliqua | reverse complement strand
GTCAAGTTTGAAAATGGGTCACATGGGGTTAAAAACTAGGTCACTAGGTCAAATACTTGAAAAACCTTGTGTACACTCTAGAAGCCGTATTTCTGATCCAATCTTGATGAAACTTTGTCAAAATGTTTGTCTTAATTATATCTTGGTCAAGTTCAAAAATGGGTCACATGGTGTTAAAAACTAGGTCACTAGGTCAAACTTTGGAAAAACCGTGTGTACACTCTAGAGGCCATACTTTTTACCTGATCTTGATGAAACTTTGTCAGAATGTTTGTCTTAATGAAATCTCGGTCAAGTTCAAAAATGGGTCATGTGGGGTCAAAAACTAGGTCACTAGGTCAAATACTTGAACAAACTTGTGTACACTCTAGAGGTCATATTTGTTACCCAATCTTGATGAAACTTTGTCAAATTGTTTATCTTAATTATATCTTGATCAAGTTCGAAAATGGGTCACATGAAGTTAAAAACTAGGTCACTAGGTCAAATATTGGAAAAACCTTGTGTACTCTCTAGAGGCCATATTTTTGACCCGAGCTTGATGCAACTTTGTCAGAATGTTTATCTTAATTGTTTGTCTCAATGAAATCTCGGTCAAGTTCGAAAATGGGTCATCTGGGGTCAAAAACTAGGTCACTAGGTCAAATATTGGAAAAACCTTGTGTACACTCTAGAGGCCATATTTTTGACCCAAGCTTGATGCAACTTTGTCAGAATGTTTGTCTTAATTATATCTTGGTCAAGTTTGAAAATGGGTCACATGGGGTTAAAAACTAGGTCACTAGGTCAAATATTGGAAAAACCTTGTGTACACTCTTTGTCAAAATGTTTGTCTTAATTATATCTTGGTCAAGTTCAAAAATGGGTCACATAGTGTTAAAAACTAGGTCACTAGGTCAAACTTTGGAAAATCCGTGTGTACACTCTAGAGGCCATATTTTTGACCCGATCTTGATGCAATTTTGTCAGAATATTTGTCTCAATTATAGCTTGCTAAAGTTCGAAAATGGGTCACACAGGGTCACACAGGGTCAAAAACTAGGTCACTAGTACACTCTAGAGGCCATATTTCTGACCCGATCTTGATAAAACTTTGTCGAAATGTTGTCTTAATTATATTTTGGTCAAGTTCGAAAATGGGTCCCATGGGGTCAAAAACTAGGTCACTAGGTCAAATACTTGAAAAACCTTGTGTACACTCTAGACACCATGTAGTACGACTCGATTCATCAATGGTATAACAGCCAGTAGAGCGTTCACAGGCCCTCTTGGGCCTCTTGTTTAATCACATCATACAAGTAGAGCGTCTACAGGCCCTCTTGGGCCTCTTTTTCAAAAACCACTCATTGGACTTTAATGAAACTTCACACAGTGGTAAAAGGCAATGAGAGGAAGTTTCGAGCATACTGCTATCTTAATCCAATGTAGAATTATTGCCCTTTGGAATTTTATAGTTATAATTCATGTCTGTAGCATAACTCAGAAACTACTAATGGGACTGCAATTGAACTTCACACAATGATACAGGGCAATGAGAGAAAGTGCTAAGATCTACAACCAATCTTTGTTCAAATTAGAGTTATTGCCCTTTATAATTTTATACTGGTAATTCTTGTCCGGAGCATAAGTCAAAAACTACTAATGGAACTGCATTGAAATCTGCTGGGTGATGCAGGCCATATGATAAGTTGAGTATACATTTCAGGAAGCTTCCATCGGTTCTACCGATTTTCTTGTTTACATCTTAAAGGGACACGCAGTCTTTTTTAAAAACTCGCCGCACCCTAATTAGTTTTCATACATAATGTGCATTTGTTCAATCATTAATATTAATTATAGGACTAGTATAAAACAAATGAGTTTTGCAACTTTATTTATTCATTTAAATATTGCTTTATCTATGTAATGAAATTGTAAGATGGTGACTAGTAAGCCAAGTTAGGCTGGGTACAATCCAGTTTTGCTCAATGTTGCCTATATGCTTTATATATGTACATTTTATGTTGCCTGTATGTCCTTTATATGTAATATTTTATAAAATATGTATTTGTCACTGATATAAATAAATATAAATACAACTGTTGATTATATTGCACCAGTAATATATTTAAACCTATGGCAGAATACGAACAAAATATGAAAACTCAAAGTTTTATTTAATTGTATGCAAGCAGGTTTAAAGTCAAAATGATATTGCATTAATAAATTGAGATGCTGATTTTAATGCTTAGTAAAAACTTCAAGTTTGCCATGTGTCCCTTTAACATTCAGTAATTTTGAGAGTCCTTACTTTTTCCAAAATGTTCGCAAACAATGTAAGGGCGTGGCATACAAATATATCATCACGTGAATGTCTTCATGGCTTGGCATCCAGTCATCCAATGACTGGCATAAAACTGGCATGACTAACCTTTGGTAGAGTTTATTGAATAGATACCAAAGTTACCAGACATGCTCACTTTCTTTTTCAGGGAGCAAGTAGTATAATAGACCATGAGCCAGGAGCAGCAGTTGTCATGATGATAGAGAGTACGCAGATTTCTGCATGTTCCTCTGGTTCTCTGGTGAGCAAGCGAAAGTTTACAGGTACGTATCACAGCAGGTTCTCTGGTGAGCAAGGGAAAGTTTACAGGTATGTATAACAGCTGGTTCTCTGGTGAGCAAGGGAAAGTTTACAGATATATATAACAGCTGGGTCTGAGCAAGGGAAAGTTTACAGGTATGTATAACAGCTGGTTCTCTGGTGAGCAAGGGAAAGTTTACAGGTATGCATCACAGCTGGTTCTCAGCTGAGCAAGGGAAAGTTTACAGGTACGTATACCAGCTGGTTCTCTGCTGAGCAAGGGAAAAATTACAGGTACGTATAACAGGTGGTTCTCTGGTAAGCAAGGGAAAGTTTACAGGTATGTATCGCAGCTGGTTCTCTGCTGAGCAAGGGAAAGTTTACAGTTATATATCACATCTGATTCTCTGGTGAGCAAGGGAAAGTTTACAGGTACGTATCACAGCTAATTCTCTGGTGGGCAAGGGAAAGTTTACACGTGCATATCACAGCTGGTTCTCTGGTGAGCAAGGGAAAGTTTACAGGTACGTATCGCAGCTGGTTCTCTGTTGAACAGGGGGAAGTTTACAGGTACGTATTGCAGCTGGTTCTCTGATGAACAATGGAAAGTTTACACAGCTATCCCTGTACAAGCCTTGGTGCTGACTGTGGTAAGATAACAGCTTGACACAATCTTGACCAGTTGTTAATTATCGTAAGTGATTACTGATAACTGACTGTTATTCGGCTGTACTGGTACTGACATCTGTCCAGTCAAAGTTGTAACACACCCATGTATTTTTGCATTGCGTTGTATATGAATTAAAATTTAAATGCCATGTCATTCATATCTAGGCCCAATTTAAAAAAGAATAACTTTCTCATCACAAATGGCATATATGCTGCCAAAAAATCTACAGAAAAGTGGGGATCGTGTATCTTGTAAGAAAGAACTTGTCTCATCAATGAATGCTCTCTTTAAAAACATAAACACTGAGATGCCAAAATATTGTACTCATTTCCATATAAGCAAAAAACAAATTCAAACAATTTTAACATGAAAATGCTTGAAAAATGTAACAAATAGATCCACAGTGTTACATAAACCAAAAATGGCAGTTTATGTTAGTGACAGTACCTTTTTTTACAAAAAGAAACAATAATTATTTCCTGGCCACCATTATGCGACTACCCCAGGCTGATACCTACTCCAGGCCGATACTTCCTGAGATGCAATGGGTGTGCTACGCCTCAAATTTTACTTGGCAATACATTTTTGGGAGTTTACTCATGGCATTTTTTCTCATACAGCTGCTGTGTTGAGTTACTGACTTCCTCTCTAGTCTGGGGTAGTGTACATTAAACTTTAAGATATCAAATTTATTTAAAATCTATTACAAATCAAGTCAAACAGGTTTTACATCCTACAGTACGATGTAGGTCGTTGTGGGAAATGGCTGAAGAACCCAGCAAAATAACCAACATGTGTCCATGTGGGCCATAACAAAAACATGTGTCCATGTGGGCCATATCCTTTCATTTGCCACCTTGAGGGGAGATGGCTGAAGAACCCAGCAAAAAACAACAACATGTGTCCATGTGGGCCATAACAACAACAAGTGTCCATGTGGGCCATATCCTCTCATTTGTAACCTTGAGACAGGAAATCAGTCCATGGTTGCCATGGTGAGAAGTGACCATGGTACCTAGACACTTCCTGAAAAACCTACAAATCAACGCCCATTTCTGAATATATTGCAGATTTCTGTCTGCGTATTGCGGAGGACTTTGAGACGTCGTTGGATGACTGGAAGCCCAGCCGTGAAGACATTCACGTGATGAATGCCTGTGTTGTAACAGAGGGCATGTATGAAGTCTGCTCCAGGACAATCAATAAACATTTGATGGGTAAGATGTACCACTTTGTGTTTATGTCTGTGTTGTACCAGAGGGCACGTACAAAGTCTGCTCCAGGACAATCAATAAACAGTTGATGGGTAAGATGTACCACTTTGTGTTTATGTCTGTGTTGTACCAGAGGGCACGTACAAAGTCTGCTCCAGGACAATCAATAAACAGTTGATGGGTAAGATGTACCACTTTGTGTTTATGTCTGTGTTGTACCAGAGGGCACGTACAAAGTCTGCTCCAGGACAATCAATAAACAGTTGATGGGTAAGATGTACCACTTTGTGTTTATGTCTGTGTTGTACCAGAGGGCACGTACAAAGTCTGCTCCAGGACAATCAATAAACAGTTGATGGGTAAGATGTACCACTTTGTGTTTATGCCTGTGTTGTACCAGAGGGCACGTACGAAGTCTGCTCCAGGACAATCAATAAACAGTTGATGGGTAAGATGTACCACTTTGTGTTTATGTCTGTGTTGTACCAGAGGGCACGTACAAAGTCTGCTCCAGGACAATCAATAAACAGTTGATGGGTAAGATGTACCACTTTGTGTTTATGTCTGTGTTGTACCAGAGGGCACGTACGAAGTCTGCTCCAGGACAATCAATAAACAGTTGATGGGTAAGATGTACCACTTTGTGTTTATGTCTGTGTTGTACCAGAGGGCACATACGAAGTCTGCTGCAGGACAATCAATAAACAGTTGATGGGTAAGATGTACCACTTTGTGTTTTAATATGGGAAAGATACAGAGAGAAAGTAAGTTTGTAAGGAAGGAAACACTAAAATACATTTTGTTAACGTCTAGGGCTCCAACTTCAAATTGATAAATGCAATTTTCTGTTCTAAAGGACCTACACATAATGAATGTCTTCTAAAGGACCTACACATAATAAATGTCAAAAATGGAAATTCATTTGCACAGCAATATGTACTATCCGGTATCATGCATCAGGGTTAATTAAGCAATTTACTTCAGTTCCTTTCAGAATATATGACGAGTTCACATGTTAGAACTGAATAACAAACAGGGTGCTAACACCAATTTCTGATTGATATGAGTTTTTGTTGAGTTTTAGGGATCCCAACTTGATGATTATAATGTCGTCTGGGTGTATGTGTGTCAGTTTGTTCGTAAGTTTATCCGTTTAGTCCGTGCATCTGATTTTCCAACATATTGTTCCTTATATGACGAAATATATGTCACATCTGTTCTCCAATACAACATGTATGTCTTGCTTCTTTCTTGCAGGATTTTCACCAAACTTCTGAATCACCAGAATGTTTCATATATGCATCATGTG
This sequence comes from Cyrtodaria siliqua, assembly GCA_037043455.1. NCBI lineage: Eukaryota > Metazoa > Mollusca > Bivalvia > Adapedonta > Hiatellidae > Cyrtodaria > Cyrtodaria siliqua. Next base: position 37,715 of record JAWPHD010017669.1, on the reverse strand, counting down.
CAGAATTTAGAGTCACTGAATCCTACTTTTGACGAAATATAGGTCACGTCCGGTCTCCACTGCGACATGCGTATCTTGCGTCTTTCTTGCAGAATGTTCAACAAACTTCATCACAATGTTCCTTAAATACATCTAACATCATGTGCAAAATTTTGGGTTGCTGTGACCTACTTTGAACAAAATATAGGTCTCATCCTGTCTCCTCTACTACATGCATCACCCAATGTTAATGACATTAAGCAGGGGTCGAATTTCACTCTCACGGACTTGCAAAATGCGAGTTGATTTTTCAGATTGCTACTGACAATTTCGAGCACTTGCTTTTTTCTGCGAGTAGAAATAAATAACACACACTTGATTGAATATCACCCACGACAGACTGACAGAACCAACAAATGGTCCGACGACATAATATGTAGTCAAACCTCTCTCCAATTCCACGATTATTTGCGTAACTTTATTGTCAAACGAAAATAAGTAAATGCAGTCTGTATCAGATTGACGCTTATCCAGTAAACAAGACTAGTGCAAGCGTCTATATGGTCAGATAACTCTGGACTTTACACAATCAATTATCATGGCAGATTCGTCTGCTCGCAAAATCACTTCGTTTTTCAAAAGACAAAATGACGAGATGGAGTCGATCGAACGCGGAGAAAAGTAAGGTTCACAATTCATAGTTTCATCAACACAATAATCAATAATAAATTATAACAAACAAATGAAACAGTGCAGTAAACAGTACTGTAGTATATAGTCAGTTATCACATAATAAACGACATACCGGTACATATACTAAAACACTATTTTGAAACAGAATTTACATCCCGTTATTACTTAATAAAAGTTCTAGTGAGAAGCGATTTTAGCTAGTAGATTTTTTAGTCACTGGATATTTTTAGCTAGTGGCTAAATTTGTGAAATTCAATCCCTGATTAAGTATGAAAGGAACAAATATATCTTGAGATTGACATTGGTGTTAAAAAGTCTGGACTCTTTACGATAGGGCTTGACATGTAGGCCGTGTGCCTTCTAGTTTTAAACATTTTAAAATTTTAGATTTTTCAAAGAGAACGATTCTGAAACACTCGGTGGAAAATAAATGAATATATATTTTCTATTATACCTCACATAAAACACCCATGCTATATCCCCATAGACAACAGGGTGTAATTTCCTACTATCTGACGTGAGGGAGATATTGCAGAGTGATAGTAAATCACAAGGTGATAGTGAAACGATTATCGCATGCACAGCTTTGGTGTGCATTAGTGTGCGTACTGTTTCGGCGACATCATCGGCTCAGTATGGTGAAATTGCTGTTTTTGATTCATCATAACTTCAAAAGTACTTTACCGATTTCAGTAAACTACCACTTATTTTCTTAGTTATTTCCAATGATATAACTTCCATGGCAACTTTGTGAAAAAAGTTGTTTTGGAAAAAGAAAAAAGACAAAGTCAAATCTTTACTGAAAATAAACCTTTTTTTGGCACAAGGTTATTACGATATAATAAATAAATGTCACATTCATGAGCGGGTGATATTAAGAATGTTTGGATATTGATTTGGCTTCGGGAGAAAATCATTCCCTCAGTGTGAGCATTCTTACTATCACCCTCTAATGAATGTGATATTTATATAATATTTTGAAAAGAAAAAAAATTATGCAATATTGTGTCACAGATAAGTTCTTTATGTTATCTTTATTCCCAACAGACCCCAACAGCAATAGGTTTGTTACGTTATCTTCATTTCCAACAGATGCCAAAAGCAATAGGTTGTTCATTACGTTATCTTCATTTCCAACAGATCCTTAACAGCAATAATTTCATTGCATTATCTTGATTCACAACAGACCCCAACAGCAATGAGTTCATTACTTTATCTTCATTTCCAACAAACCCCTACCGTAATAGGTTCATTTCGTTATCTTTAATATTCACAACAGACCCCAACAGCAATAGGTTTATTATTATGTTATCTTCATTCCCAACAGCAATAGGTTCATTTCATTATCTTTATTCACAACAGACCCCAACAGACCCCAACAGCAATATGTTCATTATGTTATCTTCATTCCCAACAGCTATAGGTTCATTATGTTATCTTTATTCACAACAGCTATATGTTCATTATGTTATCTTCATTCCCAACAGCTATAGGTTCATTATGTTATCTTTATTCACAACAGCTATATGTTCATTATGTTATATTCATTCCCAACAGCAATAGGTTCATTATGTTATCTCCATTCCCAACAGCAATAGGTTCATTATGTTATCTTCATTACCAACAGCAATAGGTTCATTATGTTATCTTCATTCCCAACAGCAATAGCTTTATTATGTTATCTTCATTCCCAACAGCAATAGGTTCATTATGTTATATTCATTCCCAACAGCAATAGGTTCATTATGTTATCTTCATTACCAACAGCAATAGGTTCATTATGTTATCTTCATTCCCAACAGCAATAGGTTTATTATGTTATCTTCATTCCCAACAGCAATAGGTTTATTATGTTATCTACATTCCCAACAGCAATAGGTTCATTATGTTATCTTCATTACCAACAGCAATAGGTTCATTATGTTATCTTCATTCCCAACAGCAATAGGTTTATTATGTTATCTCCATTCCCAACAGCAATAGGTTCATTATGTTATCTTCATTACCAACAGCAATAGGTTGATTATGTTATCTTCATTCCCAACATTTTTCTTCACTTTTTGCGCACAATATGACCTATTTATGTGTCGACGTGCCGTAAAACACCATTCATTCATTCATTCCCAACAGCTGTAGGTTCATTATGTTATCTTCATTCCAAACAGCAATACGGTTCATTTCGTTATCTTTAATATTCACAACAGACCCCAACAGCAATAGGTTTATTATGTTATCTTCATTCCAAACAGCAATACGGTTCATTTCGTTATCTTTAATATTCACAACAGACCCCAATAGCAATAGGTTTATTATGTTATCTTCATTCCCAACAGCAATAGGTTCATTATGTTATCTTCATTCCCAACAGCTATAGCTTTATTATGTTATCTTCATTACCAACAGCAATAGATTCATTATGTTATCTCCATTCCCAACAGCTATAGGTTTATTATGTTATCTTCATTCCCAACAGCAATAGGTTCATTATGTTATCTCCATTCCCAACAGCAATAGGTTCATTATGTTATCTTCATTACCAACAGCAATAGGTTCATTATGTTATCTCCATTCCCAACAGCTATAGCTTTATTATGTTATCTTCATTCCCAACAGCAATAGGTTCATTATGTTATCTCCATTCCCAACAGCTATAGCTTTATTATGTTATCTTCATTACCAACAGCAATAGGTTCATTATGTTATCTCCATTCCCAACAGCTATAGCCTTATTATGTTATCTTCATTCCCAACAGCAATAGGTTCGTTATGTTATATTCATTCCCAACAGCAATAGGTTCATTATGTTATCTTCATTCCCAACAGCAATAGGTTCATTATGTTATCTTCATTCCCAACAGCAATAGGTTCATTATGTTATCTTCATTCCCAACAGCAATAGCTTTATTATGTTATCTTTATTCCCAACAGCAATAGGTCATTATGTTATATTCATTCCCAACAGCAATAGGTTCATTATGTTATCTTCATTCCCAACAGCAATAGGTTCATTATGTTATCTTCATTCCCAACAGCAATAGGTTCATTATGTTATCTTCATTCCCAACAGCAATAGGTTCATAATGTTATCTTCATTCCCAACAGCAATAGGTTTATTATGTTATCTTCATTCCCAACAGCAATAGGTTTATTATGTTATCTTCATTCCCAACAGCAATAGGTTCATTATGTTATCTTCATTCCCAACAGCAATAGGTTTACTATGTTATCTTCATTCCCAACAGCAATAGGTTTATTATGTTATCTTCATTCCCAACAGCAATAGGTTTATTATGTTATCTTCATTCCCAACAGCTATAGGTTTATTATGTTATCTTTATTCCCAACAGATCCCAACAGCAATGCCAGATGGATCCTGAATATCCAGTGGGAAATGCAAGGTATAGACGTACACCTGAACACCAACCTCGGTAAACGTTTGTCTACCCTGGGCAACACACTGACCTCACTCACGGGAGAGGAAGATGAGGAGTTCCTTGGCGATCGACAGGTGGACATCACGATGTGTCACTAGAGGATCTCTCTGACTTCGCGGTAGGTTGTCCCAAATATATTTCGTCTCCTCTTGTATTTGTCTTTGTCATCAGTGAAGGTGTAAATGGTAGGATTTTGTGGTTCATTGCTGAACATGCATATTGAGTGGTACAGCTCAACGAGAAACATAAGTGGCTTGTCTCCCCTGATTCCCAATTTGTAAATATTGATGAAGAAAAATTCCCTTTCAATTAATTGCTATGAAAATCATATTATTATTATGCCACTCTTTCCATCCGTCTGTCTTAATGTGCAGCTTAACTGGAACAAAGGGCCATTTTAATAGCCTGTCCAAAAGGAAAAAAATCGATTTTCAACAAAGGGGCTCCTAGTTTGTTGTGCTCAATGATAGCAAAGAGCTAAAAAATCATAATCCAAACAGTTTTGAAAAATGCCCCCGCCCCCTATTAGAGGGCTTTCTTCAGGAAAAACGGCCATTTTCCTTTATTTATGGCCCTATATTTTTTAAAGCTTGGCCCTTTGTTTTTATGGCCTGTTAAAAACATGGGCCTTTTCAATGTGGCTCCTTTGTCTATTCCGTTTGACCGTGAATCCCTACGTCTGTCTGTTCTGATCTTGTCCTGAGCATAACTCAGAAAACTACTTATGGGACTGCAATGAAGCTTTATACAATGATAAAGGGCAATGAGAGGAAGTGCAGAGCACAAGAACCATAACTCGATCATCTTTCAAATTAGAGTTATTGCCCTTTGTAATTATATACATATCTTGTCTAGAGCATAACTCAAAAACTGCTAATCGAACTGCAAATTAAATACTGCTAGGTGATAAAGAACATTCTGTAGGGAGAAATCTATTACAAGGTGTTGTCATCAATACTTCGCATTTAAGAGAACCAAATGGAAGACTAGGGCGCCACCAAGTTCCTGTCCATTATCTTGCTGTCTGGGGTTGACTTTAAATAACCTAAATTATGTGCTGATGTACAATTTAATGACAACTCGATTCAGTACAGAACCTCAAATTATTGCATAACCAGGCCTGGAATTCACCACCATTCTTCAACCCTTTTTAGCTCGACTATTCGAAGAATAAGAGAGCTTATGTAATCACCCCGGGGTCGGCGTTGGCGTCGGCGTTGGCGTCGGCGTTAGCGTCGGCGTCCCACATCAAGGTTTGCGTGTAAGCTGTGTTTACAAGTCTATATCTCTTTCATTTCTTATTCTAGCACAACCAGATTTGGCCATGGGCTTCCTTATAGCATTATCTTAAGGGCTGCATAAGCAATTTTGGTTCCTGTAACCCATGGGCTCCCATGGAACCCAAATTATGATAGCACATAAAATGTGTCCCATTTCACATCAAATTTTGCGTGTAAGCTGTGTTTACAGGTCTATATCTCTTGCATTTCTTGTCCTAGCTGAACTAAATTTTGGAATTGGTTTACTTATAGTATGTTGTAAAGGGTTGGGTAATTAATTTTGTCTTCTGCAAATTCTGGGCTCCCTTGGAACCCAAATAGTGATTGCCCAAAAAATGTGCAATAAAGGCAGATCTAGGTTTGCATGTAAGCATGTATATATCTATAAACTTGGTTTGGGATTTCTTATAGCATTATGCATCTTATTTCATACTTCACTCATATTGGGGCATGGGCTCCCTCCTCCCCCCCCCCCCCCCACCCCCAGCTTTTACTTTTTTTGACTTTTTATTTTTACTTTTTGTTACTTTTTTGTTTACATATTTCTGTGTTGTTTTGTTTGATTCTTACACATATATGTTGCCCCAGCCCATCCCCCCACCCCCACCCCACGCCCGCCTCTCCCCCCCTCGCCCCCACTTGAAACTCTATTTTTATTTACATATAAATTTCTGGATTTCTAGATATTTTTTTTCTTTTCTTTTACATATTTCTGTGTTGTTTTGGTCAATTCTTACACATAGCTATGTTGCCCCACCTCCCCTCCCACAACCCACCCCCACGCTCGAAATGGAATATTTTTAATTAATGTTTATTGTTGTTTTACATATTTCTGTGTTGTTTTGGTAAATTCTTACACATAGCTTCTTACACATATATGTTGCCCCCTCCACTCCATTCCCACCACCCACCCCACGCCCGCCTCTCCCCCCCTCGCCCCCACTTGAAACTCTTTTTTTTTTTACATATAAATTTCTGTGTTGCTTTTGTCAATTCTTACACATGTTGCCCCCTCCCTCCTGCCGCCCCCCCCCCCCCCCCCTCTCCCCAACTCCCACCACAAACTCGAAACTAGATATTTTTTTTCTTTTACATATTTCTGTGTTGTTTTGGTCAAATCTTACACATAGCTATGTTGCCCCACCTCCCCTCCCACAACCCACCCCCACGCTCGAAATGGAATATTTTTATATAATGTTTATTGTTTATTACATATTTCTGTGTTGTTTTGGTCAATTCTTACACAAAGCTTCTTACACATATATGTTGCTCCCTCTCCCCCCCTCTCTCCCCCTCACCCCCTCCCCCCCCCCCCCCCCCCCACACACTCAATTTTTTTTATTTTTTTTTACATATTTCTGTGTTGTTTTGGACAATTCTTACACATAGCTATGTTGTCCCCCCTCCCCCACCCCACCCCCACGCTCGAAATGGAATATTTTTATTTAATGTTTATTGTTTTTTTACATATTTCTGTGTTTTTTTGGTAAATTCTTACACATAGCTTCTTACCCATATATGTTGACCCCTCCACCCCCATTCCCTGCCTCTCCACCCCCCCCCCCCCCCAACCCCCCACTCCCCCACTCAAAATATTTTTATTTTTATTTTGTTTTACCATATTTCTGTGTTGTTTTGGTCAATTAGCTTCTTACACATATATGTTCCTCTCCCCACCCCCACATTGTTTTAGCCTTGTTTTCTGATGGTATATACTAGCTATATAATTTATTATTCTCTGAAAAATTGAATAGTCGAGCTGAGCTGCAGCTCTTGTTAAGACTTAAGCTCAAGTACTCAAATTTCGTTCAAAAATATTCTCATGACCTTCAAAGATAAACAATTGTATGAAGTTGATATTTATTAGTATTTATCATATATAAATAGCAGCTTTTTATGGAAGTTTATAATTCAAATTTATAGAAATATTTGTGATTGAAATCTACATACTTGTGCTTAAAGGAACACTGTCCGTAAGTAAGCAGATATTGAGCATAACCAAATAACCGTCTGACTTTTATTCAGTGAAATGTATACATGAAAACATGAGCATAGAGCCTAATAAATCTGTATTAATACATTCGTGAGTTTGAAAAAAAGCTTTAATTATTATTTGTAAATAAAGTGGGACCCACAATATTTACCTTTTTTTGCGATCACATGACTTCCATTAGCGCATTAGGTTTTCTCCACAGTATGTATTGCATAATATGTGTAGCCCGGTTAGCTCAGTCGGGAGCAATATCGACTACTTCACGCTCACTATTATTACTGCGAGTGCAATTTTAGTTTGGGCTGCGAGTTCAAATGCCCGAAACGTTTTTTCTTTTTTTTGTACCGCTATTGAATTCCGTAAAGCAATCTTGCTTCGTCAAGCAATCTTGCTTTTAATTAGTAAATATTCAATAATGTTTAGTGTGTAATGTTTGCGGACAAAATTATGGTGTTTTATAAGCTCAAAGTTACAGACATTGTCTCTTCAAGTCTAAGAATATTCTCAAAAATGGTTGGGGAATTCAAGGCCAGATGTCTTCCAGTTTCAAAGTCGGGTGGAAATAAACCAGTCAACTAAATAAAAATGGATTTAACTGGAAAAAAAAAAGACCAGTGATATTACTACAGTGTACACATGACTTTGTGATGTTTTTTTGTTTTAATAAAACAACTGATATCTGTTCTGATCTTGTTTAAAGAGACACATGGCGGCCTTGATTTGTTTTAAACTCATGGCGTCCCATCAGTTTTTTTACAAAACTTACATTTTTGCAATCTTTAACATATCTGCTCATACCTAGACTGATCCATATGCGAGACGTACGAGTGTATTGGCTGAGTCGCTGCCAAAGTTTGTGTTTGACACCAACCTTGACCCCAAACAGAGGGCCCGCTTACTGGAACAGGATATGAACAAAAAGGCCAAAGTTGTACAGGATCTCAAGTAAGTCATGAACAAATGTTGTGGGATCTCACATAAGTTATGGATCTCAAGTAAGTTGTGGGATCTCACATAAGTTGTGGGATCTCACATAAGTTGTGGGATCTCTAATAAGTTGTGGGATCTCTAGTAAATGTGGGAAATCCAGTAAGTTGTGGGATCTCAAGTAAGTTGTGGGATCTCTATTAAGTTGTGGGATCTCTAGTAAGTTGTGGGATCTCTAGTAAGTGTAGGATCTCAAGCAAGGTGTGGTATCTCTATTAAGTTGTGCTATCTCTAGTATGTTGTGGGATCTCTAGTAAGTGTGGGATCTCAAGTAAGTTGTGTGATCTGAAGTAAGTTGTGGGATCTCTAGTAAGTGTGGGATCTCACATACATTGTGGGATCTCTAGTAAGTGTGGGATCTCTAGTAAGTGTGGGATCTCGAGTAAGTTGTGGGATCTCTAGTAAGTGTGGGATCTCGGATCTCAGTAAGTTGTGGGATCTCAAGTAAGTTGTGGGATCTCAAGTAAGTGTGTGATGTCAAGTAAGTTGTGTGATCTCAAGTAAGTTGTGTGATCTCTAGACTAAAGTGTGGTATCTCTAGTAAGTGTGGGATCTCACATATGTTATGAGATCTCTAGTAAGTGTGGGATCTCTAGTAAGTGTGGGATCTCAGATCTCAGTAAGTTGTGGGATCTCAAGTAAATGTGGGATCTCACATACATTGGGGATCTCTAGTAAGTGTGGGAACTCAAGTAAGTTGTGAGATCTCAAGTAAGTTTTGGGATCTCCAGTAAGTGTGGGATCTCAAGTAAGTGTGGGATCTCACATATGTTATGGGATCTCTAGTAAGTGTGGGATCTCAAGTAAGTTGTGGGATCTCTAGTAAGTGTAGGATCTCGGATCTCAGTAAGTTGTGGGATCTCAAGTAAGTTGTGGGATCTCAAGTAAGTGTGGGATCTCACATACATTGTGGTATCTCTAGTAAGTGTGTGATCTCAAGTAAGTTGTGCGATCTCTAGTATGTTGTGGGATCTCTAGTAAGCTGTGGGATCTCAAGTTGTGGGATCTAGAGTAAATTGTGGGATCACAAGTAAGTCATGGGATCTCATGTTAAGTCGCTGTATCTCACTATACACTATTTGCAAACAAAGTTTATTTTAAAAGGGCTCTGAAAATCTTGAAAAAAACTGAAAAAATTTATCAAAATGCCATGAAAAATAAAGGAGATATGATCTATTGAAAATTTGCAAAGAAACATAAATGCAGATGGCCATCTTGAAACGATGACATCATCGCATTTTTTTGGCCATATATGACATATTGAGAAAATGTTTTCTAAAGCAACGAAACCCACTGCAAATGAAAAACAAGCATACAATTTATACATTTTACATCTGTGATCTCCAAGTAATTCATATGAACTATTTCAAACAAGATTTATTTAAAAGGGCTCTGAAAAACTTGAAAAAAAAATTGAAAAAAATAACGAACTATATTTTAAAGAAAATCACTGCATATTGATTAAAAATAAACATAACGTGATGCAATGTTGGTTGTGCTTGTGAATGAGAAACGGTTTGCATGGCAATTCCGAGGTTGACAATGTCTACTTTCTGTTCTGTATTCAACGTTGAGTAATGTCTTCGCAAACTAGTTACCAAATGTGTTGTGCTGCCGGAGCCCTTGACTGTAACCTTGCATATTTCACAAAATGCAATATTGCCTACAATTGTAGTGCCTTTTTAAACTTTTTAAGCCCAAAGTGATCCCAAACACACAATTTTTCTCCTTTGTTAGCTCTACTGGCCAAAGGCCAGAAGGGCTTATGCGATCACTTTTCGTCTGTCTGTTAGCAATTTTATAAAATCGATATCTCTGAAACCGCTTGAATGATTTTGATGAAACTTCATCACAATGTTACTTGGGAGGGCCTCTCTCAGATTTGTGTTTTTCGCGGCTGCCAGTCATCCATGATGGCCAACATGGCTAAACTAGGTCAAATTTAAGGAAATTTCAAACAACATCTCCGAAACCACTTATTCCATTCTACTGAAATATCATATACATGTTCCTTTGGTTGGCCTCTTTCAAGTTTGTGTTTTTTTGTTATCGTCAAATAATAAAAATGGCCGCCACAGCGACCCAAAGTTTACATTGAGTTATATAGGAAAAGGTTAAAAGTTACATCTTCTCTGAAACCTCTTGAAGGATTTTGATGAAACCTAATCACCATGATATTTGGGATAGTTCCTCTCAGATTGGTGTTTTTCGCTGCCGCCAGTCATTCAAGATGGTCGCCATGTCTAAAATTAGGTCAAATTTAAGGAAATTTCAAACAACATCTCCTCCGAAACCATTTATTGCATTCTTGTGAAATATCATAAACATGTTCCTTGGGTTAGCCAGGTCAAATTTAAGGAAATTTCAAACAACATCTCCTCCGAAACCACTTATTGCATTCTTGTGAAATATCATGAACATGTTCCTTGGGTTAGCCTCTATCAAGTTTGTGTTTTTCGTTATCGTCGATTAATCAAAATGGCCGCCACAGCGACCCGAAGTTTACATAAGAGTTATACAGGAAAACGTTAAAAATGACATCTCTGAAACTGCTTGAAGGATTTTGATGAAACTTAATCACAATAATCTTTGGGTTAGTCACCCTCAGATTTGGGGCCTTGATTTGGGGTCACCATGGCTAAACTTAGGTCAAATTTAAGGACATTTATCAAACGACATATTACCACTTATTCCATTCTAGTTAAATATCATATGCATGTTCCTGTTGTTGGCCTCTATCAAGTTTGTGTTTTTCGTTGTCGTCAAATATTCAAAATGGCTGCCACGATAACCCAAAGTTTACTTAGAGTTATATATAGGAAACATGTTTCTTGGGTTGGCCTCTATCATGTTTATGTTTTTGAATCACATCATACAAGCTGAGCGTCTATAGGCCCTATTGGGCCTCTTGTTTAAATTTCTTCTGGTCAAAGGCCAGGCGAATTGAATTGAATTGGGGTTTTAAGGCGCACCAACACATGAAAAGGTTATATGGTGCCTTAAAGGCATGAACATGCCAGGCTCATCTTCCATGTACATCGAGATAAAATATTGAAAATGGGCCTAGAACCTTCTCCCCCTGAACTGCAGAGTTGCTGCAAATTCTATCGTAGAAACTCCATTTATGCTGGAGCCACGTTATTGTTTTTCTGCCACTGCTCTTTTGATGCGAGCGAGATAGCACCTGAAACAATGCAGGGATCATGATGAAGACCTTTAATGAACATGAACAAAAAATGATAAAATGAACATGAATTTGGGGGGATTCTACCCCTCTGCCTATCCCTCCAAAGGGATCTGCAGTTAAGCTGATGGGATCACTTTGTTCGTCGTCTGTCTAACGTCATTAACATGTTCCAGTTGAATGATGTTCCAGTTGAATGGCCTTTTCCACAGTGGGAGAGACATCTGTTTTTAGTAAAAAGAACCGCTAGTTCTAATATGGTATGTTTATTTAGGGACTTGAGGCACAACAATTATATAAAATGAGTTTTGACTGCCTGCATAAAGATGTCTATCTACAAGGTGCAACTTGCGAAACTTGCAGTGATTTATTACAACAGAGTTTCCGCCTTGTGATGCTAACTCCCTCCATAGCCTTTGAGATTTCATGTTCATGTATGGTGTATTTCTTAGTTAAGGATGCACAATAAGATTTCTTATTTTGGTTCCATCTGCTAGGGCCCCTAGGGCGTAATCGGGTAAAAAAACACACAAATATTACATATTTTGTCCAAATGTGAATGCATTTATAAAACAGATTTTGTTACTCTAGTGTAAAGGGGCCACTCTACATGGGTGCTTGGGAGACTTGCCGTAATTTCTGTTCAACTGCCATTGTGCTCAATACAGGGCAAAGGATTTGGTCTTAGTGCCACAACAACTAATATTCCCCAACCCCAACCTCCCACCACCACCACCACCACCACCACCACAGATTCCATATAGCAAATAGAGTGACATAGGGCCAAAAGGAGGGCCTCTTGTTTTTGTCTCGCCTTTTCGAAGAATAAAAGAGACATAGGTGTTGCTTTTCCGGCGGCGGCGGCGGCGGCAACATTCAGGTTTTGCATTTAGGTCATTTTCTCACAAACTGTATGCACTAGACCTTTCAAACTTTGCTTATAGTTGTATCATGGGTGGTACATCGCAACGTGACAAAGCAAATGTGGAAGTGACCTTGACCCTCCAAGCAAAGGGCAGATAACTTAATAATTTTTAGGTTCAACTTTTGTAGATAATAATTTTTAGGTTCAACTTTTGCGATTTGGTCACTTTTTCACAACTGTGTGCACTAGACCTTTAAAACTTTGCTTATAGTTGTATATTGAGTGGTACATCGCAACGTGACAAAGCAAATGTGGAAGTGACCTTGACCTTCCAAGCAAGGGCAGATAACCTTATAATTTTTACCTTCAACTTCGGCGTTTAGGTCACTTTTTCACAAACTGTATGCACTAAGACCTTTCAAACTTTGCTTATAGTTGTATCTAGAGTGGTACATTGCAACGTGACAAAGCAAATGTGGATGTGACCTTCACCATCCAAGCAAAGAGCAGATAACTTTAATTGTTACATTTACATCACTTTCTCATGAAATAGAATTATGCACTAGATGTTTTAAACCTAATTTATTGCTTAATCTTTGGAAGAAAACATATTCTATTTTGACGTAGTTGTGTCTTCGGTAGTGCATCTTTTTTTTGGATGCCTGGATTTCATCTATGACCTTGACCTACTTTTTGGAGCTGATGATTTTTAGCTCTACTGGCCAAAGGCCTTCATTTTTCATCCGATCTTTACCAAATTTTACCAGATTGTTAATATCAATGAAAAACCAGCTACACCGGACCAATAACAGCGGAGTACTTCTTGAAAACTATAAGTGATATTGATATGGGACTTTTTCTAAAATGATCAGCATGACATGATGTTGATCCTTGTCAAAAATCGTTTTGATTCAACGTTAAACATGGCTGCCAGCGGCCATCTTTGTTTACATAGAGTTATATAGTAAAAACTTGTAGCGACTACTCCTCTGAAACTACTTGACGGATTGTCATGAAACTTTACAGGAATGTTGCTCTTGATGTCTAATTGATCCTAGCAAAATTTCAGATCTGCCAGAAATTCAAGATGGCCGTCACAGCTAAAAATAGATTTTTAAAAATTAAGTTTGTAGCGACTACTTCTTGAAAACTATAAGTGATATTGATATGGGACTTTTTCTAAAATGATCAGCATGACATGATGTTGATCCTTGTGGAAAATTATTTTGATTCGACGTTAAACATGGCTGCCAGTGGCCATCTTTGGTTACATAGAGTTATATAGTAAAAAATTGTAGCGACTACTCCTCTGAAACTACTTGACGGATGTTCATGAAACTTCACAGGAATGTTGCTCTTGATGTCTAGTTGATCCTAGAAAAATTTCAGGTCGGCCGGAAATTCAAGATGGCCGCCACAGCTAAAAATAGATTTAAAATAAATAAGTTGGTAGCGACTACTTCTTCAAAACTATAAGAGATATTGATATGGGACTTTTTCTAAAATGATCAGTATGACATGATGTTGGTCCTTGTCGAAAATCGTTTTGATTTGACGTTAAACATGGCTACCAGTGGCCATCTTTGTTTACATAGAGTTATATAATGAAAACTTGTAGCGACTACTCCTCTGAAACTACTTGACGGATTTTCATGAAACTTCACAGGAATGTTGCTTTTAATGTCTAATTGATCCTAGCAAAATTTCAGGTCGGCCGGAAATTCAAGATGGCCACCACGGTTAAAAATAGATTTTCAAAAAACAAGTCTGTAGCGACTACTTCCTGAAATCAAAATCAATCAGCAGAGCTTCAAGGTCATTGACCTCTTGTTTATTTTATTATTTTATTTTTTTTTAATTTTTGCATAAAAAGTTTTAGGGTCGGCCCCTTAAAAAAATAGGGTCGGTCGGGTTACCTGAACCACACATATTTTTTTATGTGGCCTTACTGATACAGATAGTAGATACAGTCACAGGGATATTGATTATCAAAACGATCTCAGATCAATAGAGGACGGTTGGACCTAGTGTCGTCAATTATGCCTGTTCAGGCTAGTGGGGGAGCCATACGTTTTTGTCCCATGGACAATAACAATTTCTAGTTTTTATTTGGTGTTAACGCCGTGTTAGCAGGAAGCATTGCTGTGCCTATTGCATTTTTTTCCTTAATTTCTTGTTGGCGCTACTCCTCCTAAACGCCTTGTTGCATTTCGACGAAACTTGGCAGGAAGCATCGGTAAGATGTCTAGTTGTGCATATCGCGCTTTTGTTCCAGTTTTCTGATTTATGACGGAGTTATGGCACTTTTACATTTTACTTTAAATTTCTTGTCGGCGCTACTCCTCCTAAACGGCCTGTTGGATTTCTACAAAATTTGGCAGGAAGCCTCAGTATGATGTCTAGTTGTGCAAAGCATGGTATATCAATGAAATTTTGGACAAGTTTGAAAACCAGCTAGATCTAGTTAGTAACGAGAGGTTATGGCCCTTGATTTGTTGAAAAATGCTATATTGTATTTTCCTTTGTTAAATCTGTAGTTACTTCATTTTTTATCTGATCTTTACCATATTTGTTTAGAATGTTAATATAAACCCCCTCCCCCACACCACCCCCTCACCCATTTTTATGAAATTTCATTCATAGAAAGGGGGACAAATTAAAAAATACCAATGCCAGACTAGACACAGCAGACTTATTGCCCATGATTACCAGGTGGGCGATCTAAAGCCATCCTATCCCAGTGCTCCAAGAATATTTTTTTAGGGGACTAGCCCAGGGCTAGTGGGTCCTGAAAATCCACTAGCCCTGGTTTTTTTTCCACTAGCCCTGAGGTTTTTTGTAACAAGCATTGTTTTTTTTACTTGCCTTCAAAATAATGTGTCTGTTTGTTTTTGTCTTTGTCAGTTATCATTTATCTTGTTTGGCAATACTTTTACGTATCTCGTTTTATTAAAATGTATTTAAATGAACCAGCTCACTGAGACCTGACTCTATCTATTACTTATACCCAGCTGACGACATCTCATTATGTTAAAGCTGATTCTGATTTAACGGGATTTAGATAGTCATTATAATTCATTAAATACTGAGAAAATAAAAAAATCAGTAATTCCTATCTTCTCATAATCAATTGATGTACGTTTAAGTAGCGTTGGCAGTAGTCATTGGGTGAAAGCGTAGCAATGGTAAGATGGAACAATTTAGGACAGATTTTTGTTTTTTTTGTTTTTAGCATTACCCCACCCACAAATTGTATACAGTGATACAAGTTTTCAAGTCCAGTTCCTCAAGGAAGGCATTTTAATCGGCAAAATACATTGGAAAATAAATATAAACTGTTAACTGTATATGAAAATAACTGTGTTTAAAATTTATTTACAAAGAAATCGATATTTTTTCTCACAAATGTATTACATATATTTCCGCGTATCATAATCAAATTTCACTTCGCGGGAGTTCTTTCCCCTGAGTCAGGAATTTCTTAATGTTATCTAAGTATTGATATATTTCGCTTTTCACAGTTTCATATAAAAGCATGCTTCCATTATCAAAAATCCATGGTCTCTTGATTCATCAAAAGTCGCCCACAAATCAGCGTGATTGTGTTGAATGCGATTTTGTATCGGCCGATTTGTAATCGTTTGAGTCAGTACCGCCATTTTGAGCTGACCACGTGACGAACATGTGATCAACCAGTAGTATTTTTAAAAAGTGGTTTCATTGGCTAATCGACCTGAGTTGAAATACTACACATCAATTGATTGGATAATGCCGACTGTCAATTAAGGTTCTTGGAGGACGGACTTATAGCATGTTTTGTTTTGATGTTGAAAATCGCCGATGCCCGCGGCGAATGCTAATTGAATTAGCGAGTGCAATTAACAGATTATGAAACATGTGGGGGATGTTTTATTACAGGTGCCTGACTGGCGCGTGTTTGTTATACACAGATCGTGTAATTTAGGCAGTGGGATTTATTTTGTTTTGTTTTTTTGGACTAGCCCGACGGGCTAACTGTATGGAATTTGTTACAAGCCCGACTTCAATTTTGACTAGCCCCGGGCGTCGGGCTATCCAATTTCTGGAGCCCTGTATCCCTGTTGTTTTTGCAATGTTTTGAAGAAACTACTGATGGGAATTTTGTGTCGACAACCCTTGATATAAGAGCCGTTTTAGCCAGTAGAGCATCCACAGGCTCTCTTGGGCCTCTTGTTTTTAATAGAATGGCATTTTTTTGTTTTTAAACAAATGCATTTAAATGTCATTTCAGCAAACGGCAAACTCGATTGTTTTTAGTTACTAAAATGTTTACAAACTTTTATTTAAGCATCATTGACCTTTTTATTGTTAAGTCCAGACCCGTTAGGCGAGACATGTGAATCCACGGATTTCTTGTATATTTATTTGTTTCTTCTACTACTCATAATTTTACATTACTAATGAGTAGTTTCAACAAAATTATGTATTTGTGTACACGTATGTTTTGTTTGTTGTTCATGTATTTAGCTGTACTGGCCGAAGGCCAGCAGAGCTTATGGGATGACGAGTTGTCCGTCGTCCGTCCGGCCGGCTGTCGTCCGTCGTTAACTTTTGTCTTGTTACCACCATAGGGCCTTCATTTTCCATCCGATCTTTACCAAACTTTAACAGGTTGTTAATATCAATGAAAGCTCGGACAAGTTTGAAAACCAGCCAGATCGGAATAATTTCACCGGAGTTATGGCCCTTGTTTTGCTGAAAAAATGCCATATTAAGCCTTGTGAACACTCTAGCACCTTCATTTATTATTTGATCTTTACCAAACTTGCACAGTTTGTTAATATCAATGAAGGCTCGAACAAGTTTGAAAACCAGCCAAATCGGATCAGTAACACCAGAGTTATGGCCCTTGATTTTTCTGAAAATTGCTGTTTTCTGCCTTGTGAACGCTCTAGCACCTTCATTTATTATTTGATCGATACCAAACTTGCACAGGTTGTTAATACCAATTATAGCTTGGACAAGTTCGAAAACCAGCTAAATCAGATCAGTAACACCGGAGTTATGGCCCTTGTTTTTTTTGAAAAATGCTATTTTCTGCCTTGTGAACACTCTTGGGCCTTCAATATTAATCGGATCTTTACTTAACTTTGCCAGTGTCTTTATATCAATGATAGCTTGAACAAGTTCGAAAACCGGCAAGATCGAAATAATTTCAACGGAGTTATGACCCTTGTTTTGCTGAAAAATGCCATATTAAGCCTTGTGAACACTCTAGCACCTTCATTTATTATTTGATCTTTACCAAACTTGCACAGATTGTTAATATCAATGAAAACTCGGACAAATTCGAAAACCAGCTAAATCGGACCATTAACAGCAGAGTTATTGCCCTTGATTTAGTTAAAAATGCTATATTTTGACTCGTTAAGATGATAAGGCCTTTATCTTTCATTCGTTCTTTACCAAACTTTACCAGATTGTTTATATAAATGAAAGCTCGGACAATTTCGAAGACCAGCCTGATAGGACTAGTAACAGCGGTGTTATGGCCCTTGATTTAGTTAAAAATGCTATATTTTGCCTCGTTAATTCGATAGGGCCTTCATCTTTCATCTGATCTTTACAAAACTTTACCTGATTGTTATATCAATGACAGCTCAGACAATTTTGAAAAACAGCCAGATCGGACCAGTAACGGATGTTATGGCCCTTGATTTAGTTAAAAATGCTATATTTTGCCTTGTTAAGATTATAGGGCCTTCATATTTCATGCGATCTTTATGAAACTTTACGAGATTGTTCATATCAATGAAAGCTCGATCCAGTTCGGAAACCAGCCAGATCGGACCAGGAACAGTGGAGTTATGGCTCTTGATTTAGTTAAAAATCCTATATTTTGCCTCGTTAAGACGATAGGGCCTTCATCTTTCATCCGATCTTTAAGAAACTTTACCAGATTGTTAATATCGATGAAAGCTTGGACGAGTTCGTAAACAATCCAGATTGGACCATTTACATCGAAGTCATGGCCCTTGATTTTCTGAAATATGCTATATCGTGGCCTCATTAAGACGAAAGGGCCTTCATTTGGCCGGATTTCATTGAAACTTTGCAGGGATGATCAGTACCAAGCCTAGTTGTACATAGTTACCGTGTTCCAGTTGAATGATTTTGGCAGAGTTATAGCCCTTTAAAGGTTTTAATACACAAACTTTGTTCTGACTAGTTCTCCTGAACCTCTGGCCGGATTTAAACGAAGCTTTTTAGGGATGATCAATTCCATGTCTAGTTTTTCAAATCATTGGCGTATTCCGGTTAAATGATTTTTTTTGGCAGAATTATGGCCCTTTAAAGGTTTTAATACACAAACTTTGTCTGATCTACTTCTCCTGAACCCCTCGCCAGATTTCAATGAAACTTTGCGGGGATGATCAGCACCAAGCCTAGTTGAGCATGTCATTGTCACGTTCCGGTTTACAGATATTTGGCAGAGTTATGGCCCTTTAAAGGATTTTGATACCTCAACTTCTTTCCGGGCTAGTTCTCCTGAACCCCTGGCTGGATATAGACGAAACTTGACAAGGATGATCAGTATCTAGCCTAGTTGTGCATATCATCTCCATATTTCGGTTGAATGATTTTTGGCAGAGTTGTGACCCTTTAAATGTTTTAATACACAAACTTTGTCCAGATTAGTCTCTTCTGAACTCTAAGCCTAGTTGCACCTGTCATTGCCATGTTCTGGTTGAATTATTTTTGAAAGACTTATGGCCCCTTATACATAAACTTTATCTTGAGCCAGTAGAGCGTCCACAGGCCCTCTTGGGCCTCTTGTTTTTTGACCGCAACACTTTGGTGACCAACAATTAAATCGATATTTGCCGGACAACTGACTCAGAAAAAACGTCTATCAGGGGTCTGCGTTGGCGTCCCACATCAAGGTTTGCGTGTAAGCTGTGTTTACAAGTCTATATCTCTTTCATTTCTTATCCTACCACTACCAAATTTGTTCATGGGCTTCCTTGTAGCATTATCTTAAGGGCTGCATAAGCAATTTTGGTTCCTGTGACCCATGGGCTCCCATGGAACCCAAATTATGATAGCCCATAAAATGTGCCCCATTTGACATCAAATTTTGCGTGTAAGCTGTGTTTACAAGTCTATATCTCTTACAATTATTACCCTAGCACAACCAAATTTGGCCATTAGCTTGCTTATAGCATTATCGTAAGGGCTGCTTAAGTAATTTTGGTTCCTGTAACCCCTGGGCTCCCATGGAACCCAAATTCTGATAGCCCTTAAAATATGTCTGTTTCACATCAAATTTTGCGTGTAAGCTGTGTTTACAGGTCTATATCTCTTACATTTTTTTGTCCTAGCTGAACTAAATTTTGGAATTAATTTCCTTATAGTATGTTGTAAAGGGTTGGATAAGTAATTTTGTCTTCTGCAAATTCTGGGCTCCCAATGGAACCCAAATTGTGATGGCCCATAAAATTTGCAATAAAGGCAGATCTAGGTTTTTGAATGTAAGCATGTATATATCTACAATTTTGGTTTGGGATTTGTTATAGCATTACGCATCTTATTACTTCACCAGTGTTTCTTTTGTCTATTCTAGTCTATCCTCCCCCCACCCCCAACCTGCCTCTCACCCCGCACCACTTGAATTTTTTTTTTTTTTTTTTTACATATTTGTTGTTTTAGTCAATTCTTACACATGTTGCCCTCCTCTACCCCATCCCCACTCAAACTCGATTTTTATTGTCTTCATATTTTTGTGTTGTTTTAGTGAATTATTACATAGCTTCTTACACATATATGTTGCCCTCACCACCCCCACTCCCCCACCATCCACCC
This sequence comes from Cyrtodaria siliqua, assembly GCA_037043455.1. Taxonomy (NCBI): domain Eukaryota; kingdom Metazoa; phylum Mollusca; class Bivalvia; order Adapedonta; family Hiatellidae; genus Cyrtodaria; species Cyrtodaria siliqua. Next base: position 17,458 of record JAWPHD010017669.1, on the reverse strand, counting down.
CCGCCTCTCTCCCACCCCCACCCCTCACCCCACTCAAAACTCGATTTTACATATTTCTGTGTAGTTTTGGTCAGTTCTTACACATAGTTATGTTGTGCTCCCAATCGCACCCCACATTGTTGTAGCCTTGTTTTCTGATGGTATATACTAGCATAAATTTATTATTCCCTGAAAAATCTCCGACAGCTCTTGTATTATTTCTATACTTGCCCTGCCCCCAACCCCACCCACACATTGTTTTAGTTTTGTTTTCTGTTGGTATATACTGGCTATATAATTTATTATTCTCTGAAAAATCGAATAGTCGAGCTACGCTGTTCTCCGACAGCTCTTGTTTCCACCCGTGACCGTTTTTACCTGACGTTTTCATATTTTTATGGGAAATTTTGTCAGAACATAAATAAACAGACTGGACTACAGTACTTATTAATAAATACGTTATTTCAACACATTTTAAGAAGTAAACATAACCCGAAACCTGTCTTTGAAATGTTAGTTGTTGTCAAGCATAGGTTAGTTCTGAATATGTTCTAATCGAGTCTTGCATCGTATAGTACCGGTGTACTGGAACATATTCTACACATGTTACCAGTAGGGAACAGTTCAAACAAGAATCAAACTAAGGCAAAAAACAAACAGGTTTGTTTCTTGTCTTCCGACTGACCCTATTTTTAAGGCCCCGACCCTAAACTTTGTTTTTAGGGTTTCAATGCATGTAAGTGTTGTGGAACACTCATATTATATACTATGTTTAAGAAAACATGCTTTTGATGTTCTACATTTGAATTTAGTACAGTAAGGATTAAATTTAATTTAAATAAAAAAAAGATTTTCCTACTGGCCTATCTTTTTTGACCTAACCATAAATTCTGAAAATAGAGATTTTTAATATTTTTATAACACATGGGAAAAAAATATTTTCAGTTTCATGGCTCATATTTGCGTAAATTACATGTATAGGCAGCTTATCTAGAGCTCTACCTATACTGTTCAGGTCACAAGATCAAAGGTCAAGGGCATCGTGGACATAATGAAAAAACACAAGTCCTCCACATCTGCCTCCACATTCGTGAAACTTCACAGGTGGACAGCACATGAAGTGAGGATCACCCTTTTACTTTTCAGGTCAAAGGTCAGGGTCTGTGTGGACCTATAATGAAAAACCTTGTCAACTCCATAAATCCTAAACTTCGGCCACGACAGTCATGAAACTTCACAGGTGAACTTGGCATGATGTGAGGATGAATCCAATACTTTCCAGGTCATAAGTTAAAGGTCAGGGTCATTATGGGCTGTTCATGATTTTTTTTTCACTCCGTAAGTACTTAGCGTCTTCCGACACACTCGTGAAACTTTATAGGTGTACTGCCCATTAAGTGAGAATTATTCTTTTACATTTTCACCGTTTTCTTCATTTCAATGAAATTAAAATGTTTATATCCCATTAACACATCATATTAGGTAATATAGGGACAGCGTCCTCGGAGAGAAATGAGATGAAACATGAAGTTTCCCATCCCACATGCTCTGCCAGCTGGAGCAAACCCATGAGAGGTGTGTAGCTCCAAAGCCAAGGTCTTATCCACTAAGTTGCCATGGCCACTTTCTTCATTTAAAATTTGTACAGAATATGAGAATTAAAACAACCAGTCCCGTTTCATTACATAGCTTTAGTAAATGTTTTGTTTTGTTTTCATAGTTTAGTGACTATGTTTAATTTTTAGGTAGACTTTTTCGATGTCTATTATTTTAACAAAATTATGGCCTCTTTTTGTGTCTCCTTTTCGAAGTAAAGTGTGATACATAGGGATCACTTTGATAACTTTCTCATTACTTGAAATTTCTTTATCAGACTTTCGATATATAATTATCATAACAACATCGACATGACCACACTAAAATATAATGGTCAAGGTCACACTGAAGGTCATTATATCGGTTAAATACTCATTTTCTTCACAAAAAAATTAATGTTGGTTATAACTTTCTCATTTTTTGATATTTCATCAGGCTTTCAGTATGTACTCATCATGACATCGACATGACCATACTAAAATATAAAGGTCAAGGTCACACTCAAGGTCATTATATGATTTAAATACTCATTTTTTTTCTTCACGAAAACTTTGTCGGTCCAGTTTGTCAAGGTCATTTATCTGGATTCAAAAAAACCTTGTTATACTGACAAAGCTCTGACAGGCGACACACGTGTTCCACGGAACACCCATCTAGTTTACTTAGAATATTTGGTCAAAGTTTGTATGTAAGATTGTATCTTGGAAACTACTTTACATAATCGATTGAAATTTCACAAATGTATTCGACATCATATTGGACAACATCAGACAGCCAGGTTTTATTGTAACACAATTATGGCCCCTTTAATACTTAGAATATTTGGTTTAAGTTGGTATGGAAGCTTATATCCAAAAATACTTCATATAATGGATTAAATCTTCTTGCACACCAGACAAGGATATCTGTCCTTTCACCGGGTCTAGATATTTCCATCTCACCCTCAGGTCGAGATAAAATTCACGAGCGCCAACTTTGGTATGCAGGAAACGTAGAATGTTAGTAGCTGGCGGCGTCTATGCACAACATGTCTCTAATTTGCAAGAAAAAGAATCTTATCATGGGTATTTGGTTCAGATAGGGAATTCCAAATCTCGGTATCGGTGTTTTAATCGGAACCTCGGCAGATCCTCGGTTGATATCTTATCCCTATCTTCACCGGATACCCATGATAGATTCTTATATTTTCACATCATTAGGCAACATCATACAGCCAGGTTCTATAACTCATGCTTTAGTTTACCAAAACTATGTCCTCTTTTATACTTTTTTTACAAGATTTGGTTAACAAGTGCAATAATTCTGTTCTGCAATTCAGCAAAATTATGCCCTTACATTGTTTCTCAATAATTAAACAAGGTTGAAAGTGGAGCATCTGCACCGACCGGTGGTGCTTCTTGTGGTGTTTCTTGTTTGTGTTTAGTTCAGCATAAACTAATGTTGATAAACTGACAAAACTGGCAAAACTGGAACATCAGCCGTTGTTTTATGCTATGTCATACACTATTGCTACCTTGCATTTGTCATATATATATACTACTCAAAATTTGCTAAGGATCACTTTTATTCTTCCATATAATTTTATCAGGAATTAATTCACAATAACGATATTAATTTCATTGATACTTCAACCATTCCACAGTTTGAGTTAAGTCATGAGTTCATATGACCATACACTGCCCTAAATAATTTCATGTAAAATAAAAATAATGCTATTTATTTCAGCAAGAAATTAGACAGCAAAAAAGTGATCCTTAGCAAATTTTGAGTATCTCACTTGAGAAATCTCAATTACAATTTTAATAAATGTGCAGATGTTGATCATTGCTGATTGATACAGAACCTTCCCTGTAAATAATGTTTTAATTTATTAATACTTGTGTATTTTCACAACTCTTCTTTTGAAATACCGAAGCAATATTGATATTTGCTAAATGGTATTTTAACAGAAAGTAGGGGATATTGTTATCCCATCCATCAGTCCGTCCATTCATGTGTCCATTCATCGGTGTTAATACACTGTTACAGGTATGAACTTGAAAATGTGGTATATGATTGGAAAATATGCAAATGTGCAATGAAATTAAAATTTACATACGTCCCCTAGGATCGGGGCTAGGGGCATGGGGGTGGTTTAGATAAAAAGCACTGCTAAACTGTAGGAGTGTGACATGTTGTATGTATTGTCAGTACCTTAAGGATCAATACATATATTACAGGTTTAGTGTTTGGATAGAGGTGAAAATGTTCTACTAGTGTCTATATTCTGATGTTTGAGTTTATTTACATAAAATTTAAAATTACTCTTACAAAATTTCATACTCTTATATTAACCTTGTATGTATTATCACTGCCTGGAAATTTCCAAATAGGGTCATGTCGCATATCAAATTAAATGCCATTACAACGGGAGTGCACTGATGCAAAAAAGCATCACCTTGGATAGTGGGGTCAAAATGTAGAACTTCAAGTGAATATCTGATGTGCAGTTCAGGGTGAGAAGGTTCTAGGCTCGTTCTCCATATTTTATCTCGATGTACATGAAGGATGAGCCTGGCATGTTCATACTTGTTAGGCGCCATATAACCTTTCATGTGTTGGTGCGCCTTAAAGCCCCAATTCAGTTCAATTGTTTTATCCTGCTTTTTGTTTAAAATACAAACTTTAAACATCAGCTCACTTTGTAAAGACTGGCTCAAGTGTGAATACAAGCTATTATTTAAAAAGTGAGGGGATATGCAATGGCGCACCTTTAACTTGTTCAAGTTACACTATGTTTATGGAGAAAAAAATATCTTCAAACACTTCATCAATAATATCAAGCAAGTTGAGCAATCAAAAGGTTACATAGAGACATACTAAACATGGATATTGTACATCATTGTCATGATCCTGGTATTACTTTTTAGTGTTACAGAAGAAGACCCCTAACGCGGCAGCACGTTTTGAGCAATGGTAGAGTTGGTTGTCCTTAGTGAAGATGGTGTCTAAATGTTGCTGCCGGACAGCAGATAAAAAAGGTAAATTAATACAAGATTTAAGACTCCGTCCTAGTAGTGTATTTTTGTTGTTCAAGTCGAACTTACCCTTGTAGTATTGTTCTTATTCAAGTTGAATTTGGTCTCATTGTTCCTGTCATTGCTGTTGAAATTAATTTGGTCGTCCATATCTGGTAGTTGTTGTTTTATGTCTCTCTTGCATTTTTTTTGTGCTGTCTGTCTGTCTGTCTGTTGTCTGTCTGGAATCTGTATGTCACAAACTTTGTCCTGAACATAGTTCTCATTTCAACGAAACTTTGCAGGATGCTCAGTACCAAACCTAGTTGTGCATTCCGGTTGGGTGATTTTTGGTGAAGTTATGACCCATTAAAGGTTTTAATACACAAACTTTGTCCGGACTAGTTCTCAACCCCTGGCCGATTCAACGAAACTGCAACATTGTCCTTCAGTTTAACTTGAGCCATGTTGTTGTAGTTCCAGTCATATTGACTGGACTGTAATATGACTGGACTGTTGTTTTGTTGTCATTGTTGATTCAGTATTTGGCTTGGGTGTTGTTGTTTGATTTTATTGAGTCGCCATGCATCAGCATGGCTGGCTCTTTGGAATCGTGTATGTTTATAGTGCAATTTCTGAATATGGTGTTTTTAAAACGGGTGAAGAGCTTTACCGTTTTTGTAATGTAGTCCCCTTTAACTGCTTCAAATACAACTTAATTTGATAAGGTGACTGACATGAACGTTATGTATACCGAGTAATATAACTACTGATTGTGAAATAATGAAATAATTGTAATTGTATACAGTATAAACGTGTCTTTTTTTGTAGGTTTATCGAAATATTATGCGCATTAATACACCAAATATCGGATTGGGAGCTTGACGCACTTCGAGAATGCACTTCGAGAATGTAGTTTCTTTAACTGCCTCAAGTATAACTTAATTTCATAAGGTGACTGTGATGAACGTTATATATACCGAATAATATAACTACTGATTGTGAATAATTGTCATTGTATACAGTATATACGTGTCTTTTTTGAAAAAGGAACTGAAATACTATGCGCAATAATACACGCATATATATTTTATGAATGGAATCAATAGCGTAGTTACCTGGATGTGCCGCTCATGACATGCGTGACCTAGATAACAAGTTGGGAACTAAATGTCCGTAAATATTGTAGATATTGTGGCTAGTACTTTGAGAAATAGTATGGCATCTGCTACAAATAAATACACAAGTTGATGAAAAGAATTTGTCAAGAAGTGCTCAGTTCTACTACCAAGGTAAACAAATCAAATAGTTTAAAGGGGCACACGGCAATCTTTGCAGACATTTTGTCACAACTTTTGACAATTTGAGATCGACAATTATTGACATAAAACTACATTATCCTGCTATTAGGGTTGTGTTTTCTTTCCTCTTTGATAAAACATACCATTCAAAACACATTAATGCATGAAAAAAGTTCGTAATTGATGGTATTTTGATTAAATGTTTGTGAAAACAGCGGTGTCATAGTAGTTCGGATGGTACATAATTTCGGATAATTGTGTTTTTTTTGTGTTTTTTTTTACATAATCAAATAAGAAAAACAGCCCTTTACAAATACATGTTGGTGGGAAAAAAAAAATATATGTATAGATACAGATATAAAGTATATCTCTATTAATTATTTAAGGTGTAAGGAGTTCCTGGAATCCTACTTTTAAATGCTTTCTAGTCTAGGCTTCTAATTCTTTAACTTGTAGAAAGTGGTGACAAAAAGAAAAATATAGCCACAGGAGGCCCTGATAGTCTAATAAAACCTGATTAAAAACTTGGCTCCAGTTTCACCAAGTCGGCTCTGATTATTATCGTTTGGCAAAAAGTGCTAGTTTGCATCGGTTATAAATTACTATGCAATATTCTATTCTAACCTATTTGAAAAAAGTAGTGAATACGTCCACTGACTAGGAGCATAAAGTGGTAGCAAAAAGAAAAATATAGTCGGGAGGTTCTGAGTTTGATTACTACATATGTAATAAATGTGTGGTATAAAAGCGAATAAAGACTAATTTCCAATAAGAAAAAAATATTGGACCTTTCCATTTTAAATCAGGGCCTGTCCATTTTAAATCGGGGCCTGTCCATTTTCAGAAGCAACAAGCCCTGGGCCTGTCTCTTAAAATAATTACCTGTGAGCACTGACATACACTCAAAAACCAAAACCGACGCGGTTGCAAAAAATAATTCCGTCCCAAGCATTTTTCAGTACATAAAAATCTCATGTTCTAAGCATCAATATTTCATTTTAATACGCCACACCTGTAAAATTTAACATAACCTTTAACCTCACCAAGAAGACAGACACTTTTCAATCTTGGCGACTCGCAGGACCTTCTGTCCTTTGATTTATTTTGTTGAGCCTGTTGTTGTTGTTCCAGCCATATTGACTTCACTCTTATTTTTTTGTTCTCATTGTTGATTCCATATTATCGACTTCACTGTTGTTTTGTTGTTGTCATTGTGGATTCAGTATTTGGCTTGGTTTTGTTGTTGTTGTTTCAGTAATATCGACTTCACTGTTGTTTTGTTGTTAATATTGTTGATTTTATATTTGGCTTGGCTGTTGTTGTTTGTTAATCCGTCAATCCTGTTGTTATTGCATTTTAGAGTAGTTATTGCCAAATTTGTCCATGATCTCGATCTTCATTTTGAATTTGGTCTTGTTATTGGTCCAGATATATCGACTTCACTGTTGATATTTTGTTGTTGTCATTCTTGATGCAGTATTTGGTTTGGATGGTGATGTTGTTTGATTATGTGTTGATCCTGTTGTTGTTTTTCCAGTCATATCAACTTCACTGTTGTTAGCTCTACTGGCGTCGTCCGTCCGTCGTCCGTCGTCCGTCCGTTAACTTTTCTTCAAACAACTTCTCCTCAGAAAGCGCTTGGCTAATTTTGACCAAACTTTACATGGATGATCCTTAGATGAATGCTTTTTAGATTTGTTAAAATTAGGTCAGCGCTACATCCAAGATGGCTGCCATTACCATATATGGTCGAAACCTTAAAAAATCTTCTCCAGAACCGCTGGACAGATTTCAAGTTTTTCTTTTAAAATGATCGCCAACGCCTATACTATCAAGTTTGTTCAATTAAAGTCCCCGGGGTCAAAAATGGCCGTGCCCCGGGGGTCCAAAGTTTGTATATTGAGGTTTTGCATGTTTTTCATAAAGACATATAGGAAAAAACTTTAAAAAAATCTTCTCTGAAACCACAAGGCACAGAGCTCTCATGTATTACATGTAGCATCAGCTGATGGTCCTCTACTAAGTTTGTTCAAATGGTGACCCTGGGGTCAAATTTGTCCCCGCCCCAGGGGTCACAATTTTACATAGACTTATATAGGATTTTTTCTTCATCTTCTTTTCGGAAACTACAACAGCCAGAGGTTTGATATTTTGCATTTACTATAAGCTTATGGTCCTTTACCAAGTTTGTTCAAATGGTGACCCTCGGGTCACATTTGGCCCCGCCCCAAGGGTCACATGTTTTACATAGACATGTATAGGGAAAAACTTAAAAAATCTTCTTCTCTGAAACTGCTAGAGCCAGAGGTTTAATATTTTGCATTTGCTATAAGCTTGTGGTCCTCTACCAAGTTTGTTCAAATGGTGACCCAAGGGTCACATTTGGCCCCACCCCGGGGGTCACAGTTTTACATAGGCTTGTATAGGCAAAAATGAAAAAAAATCTTCTTCTCTGGAACCACATGGCACAGAGCTCTCATGTATTACATGTAGAATCAGCTTATGGTCCTCTACTAAGTTTGTTCAAATGGTGACCCTGGGGTCAAATTTGTCTCCGCCCCCAAGGGTCACAGTTTTACATAGACTTATAAAGGATCTTTTTTTTTAAAAATCTTCTTCTCGGAAACTAGAAGAGCCAGAGGTTTGATATTTTACATTTATTATCAGCTTATGGTCCTTTACCAAGTTTGTTCAAATGGTGACCCTGGGGTCACATTTGGCCCCGCCCCAAGGGTCACATGTTTTACATGGACACGTATAGGGAAAAACTTAAAAAATCTTCTTCTCTGAAACTGCAAGAGCCAGAGGTTTAATATTTTGCAGTTGCTATAAGCTTATGGTCCTTTACCAATTTTGTTCAAATGGTGACCCTGGGGTCACATCTGGCCCCGCCCCGGAGGTCACAGTTTTACATAAATGCTTGTATAGGGAAAAACTTTAAAAAATCTTCTTTTCTGGAACTGCAAGAGCCAGAGGTTTAATATTTTGCATTTGCTATAAGCTTATGGTCCTTTACCAAGTTTGTTCAAATGGTGACCCTCGGGTCACATGTTTTACATAGACATATATAGGGAAAAAACTTAAAAAATCTTCTTCTCTGAAACTGCAAGAACCAGAGGTTTAATATTTTGCATTTGCTATAAGCTTATGGTCTTCTACCAAGTTTGTTCAAATGGTGACCCATTGGTCACATTTGGCCCCACCCTGGGGGTCACAGTTTTACTTAGGCTTGTATAGGCAAAAACTGAAAAAAATCTTCTCTGGAACCACATGGCACAGAGCTCTCATGTATTATTTAGCATGTGATCTTAGCCAAACTTTAGCAGATTTTATGGCTTTCTTTTTTTTTTTTGTGATTTTTTTTTTAATTTTTAGCTCTACTATTCGAAGAATAAGAGAGCTTATGTAATCACCCCGGGGTCGGTCGGCGTCGGCGTTGGCATTGGCATCGACGTCGCCGTCCCACATCTAGGTTTGCGTGTAAGCTGTGTTTACAAGTCTATATCTCTTACATTTCTTATCCTACCACAACCAAATTTGTTCATGGGCTTCCTTGTAGCATTATCTTAAGGGCTGCATAAGCAATTTTGGTTGCTGTAACCCATGGGCTCCCATGGAACCCAAATTACCATAGCCCATAAAATGTGTCCCATTTCACATCAAATTTTGCGTGTAAGCTGTGTTTACAAGTCTATATCTCTTGCAATTCTTACCCTAGCACAACTAAATTTGGCCATTAGCTTCCTTATAGCATTATCGTAAGGGCTGCTTAAGTAATTTTGGTTCCTGTAACCCCTGGGCTCCCATGGAACCCAAATTCTGATAGCCCTTAAAATATGTCTGTTTCACATCAAATTTTGCGTGTAAGCTTGGTTTACAGGTCTATATCTCTTACTTTTTTTGTCCTAGCTGAACTAAATTTTGGAATTGGTTTCCTTATAGTATGTTGTAAAGGGTTGGATAAGTAATTTTGTCTTCTGCAAATTCTGGGCTCCCATGGAACCCAAATTGTGATGGCCCATAAAATGTGCAATAAAGGCAGATCTAGGTTTGCATGTAAGCATGTATATATCTATAATTTTGGTTTGGGATTTGTTATAGCATTACGCATCTTATTACTTCACCCATTTTGGGGCATGGGCTCCCTCCTCCCCCCCCCCCCTAACCCCGCCCCCACTCCTCTCCACACCTTTTTTTTTTTTTTTACATATTTCTGTGTTGTTTTAGTCAATTCTTACACATATATGTTGGAACCCTCCCCGCCCCACCCACCCCCCGCCTCTCACCCCATCACCCCACCCACCATGCCCCACACTTGAATTTTTTTATTTTTTATTTTTTTAAAAATATTTCTTGGTTGTTTTAGTCAATTCTTACATACATATGTTGCCCCCACCCCCCCAAACCCCCAACGCACACTCCCGCCTCTCACCCCATCACCATCACCCCACCCCGCCCCAGACTTGAAACTTTTTTCTTTTTTTTTACATATTTCTTTGTTGTTTTAGTCAATTTTTACACATATATGTTGCCCCATCCACCCCCTCCCCCACAACCCACTCCTGCCTCTCACCCTCACCCCCGCTCCACACACACGCCACCCCACCCCACCACACCCCACCCCCACTTGAAACATTTTTTTTTTTTTTACATATTTCTGTGTTGCTTTTGTCAATTCTTACACATATATGTTGCAACCCCCCTCAAACCCCCCCTCTCACCCCCATCCCCCCACCCCGCCCCACACTTGGAACTTTTTCTTTTTTTTTTACATATTTCTTTGTTGTTTTAGTCAATTCTTACACACATATGTTGCCCCCTCCCCCACCCAACCCACTCCCGCCTCTCACCCCCACCCCGCCCCACCCCGCCCCACCCCACACTTGGAACTTTTTTTTTTTTTTTTTTTTTTACATATTTTGTTTTAGTCAATTCTTACACATATATGTTGGAACCCTGCCCGCCCCCATCACCCCCCCGCCCCTCACACCATCACCCCCCACCCCGCCCCAGACTTGAAACTTTGATTTATTTATTTTTTTACATATTTCTGTGTTGCTTTTGTCAATTCTTACACATGTATGTTGCAACCCTCCCCGCCCCACCCACCCCCCGCCTCTCACCCCATCACCCCACCCACCATGCCCCACACTTGAATTGTTTTTTTTGTTGTTTTTTTTAAATATTTCTTTTTTGTTTTAGTCAATTCTTACATACATATGTTCCTCCCCCCCCCCCCCCCCCCCCCCCCCCCAAACCCCCAACGCACACTCCCGCCTCTCACCCCATCACCATCACCCCCACCCCGCCCCAGACTTGAAACTTTTCTTTATTTTTTTACATATTTCTTTGTTGTTTTAGTCAATTTTTACACATGTATGTTGCCCCATCCACCCCCTCCCCCACAACCCACTCCTGCCTCTCACCCTCACCCCCGCTCCACACACACGCCACCCCACCCCACCACACCCCATCCCCACTTGAAACTTTTTTTTTTTTTTTTACATATTTCTGTGTTGCTTTTGTCAATTCTTACACATATATGTTGCAACCCCCCCCCTCAAACCCCCCCCCCCCCTCTCACCCCCTCCCCCCTCACCCCGCCCCACACTTGGAACTTTTTTATTTTTACATATTTCTTTGTTGTTTTAGTCAACTTACACACATATGTTGCCCCCTCCCCCACCCAACTCACTCCCGCCTCTCACCCCCCCACCCCGCCCCACCCCGCCCCACCCCACACTTGGATTTTTTTTATTTTATTTTTTTACATATTTCTGTGTTGCTTTTGTCAATTCTTACACATATATGTTGCAACTCCAACCCCCAACCCCCCAACCCCCCAACCCCCCACCCCTCTCACCCCCCCCCACCCCGCCCCACACTTGGAACTTTTTTTTTTTTACATATTTCTTTGTTGTTTTAGTCAATTCTTACACACATATGTTGCCCCCCTCCCCCACCCAACCCACTCCCGCCTCTCACCCCCGCTCCCCCCCATCCAACCCCCACTTGAAAATCGTAATTTTTGTTTTTTTTACACATTTCTGTGTTGTTTTAGTTATTTCTTACACATATGTGTTGCAACCTTCCCCCCCCCCCCCCCCCCCCCCCCCTACACTTGAAACTTTTTTCTTTTTTTTTTAAATATTTCTTTGTTGTTTTAGTCAATTCTTACACATATATGTTGCCCCCTCCCCCCGCCCCCAACCCATTCCCGCCTCTCCCCCCCGCTCTCCCCCACACCCCACCCCCACTTGAAACTTTTTTTTTTTTACATATTTCCGTGTTGCTTTTGTCAATTCTTACACATATATGTGTTGCCCCCTCACCGCCCAAATCTCCCCCCCCCCCCAACCCCCCCACCACACTAGATTTTTTTTTTTTAAAATATTTCTTTGTTGTTTTAGTCAATTCTTACACATATATGTTGCCCCTTCTTCATATTTTTGTGTTGTTTCAGTGAATTATTACAAAGCTTCTTACACATATATGTTGCCCTCACCACCCCCACTCCCCCCACCATCCATCCCCGCCTCTCTCCCACCCCCACCCCGCACCCCACTCACAACTCGATTTTATTTATTTATTTATTTTTTACATATTTCTGTGTAGTTTTGGTCAATTCTTACACATAGTTATGTTGTGCTCCCAACCCCACCCCACATTGTTGTAGCCTTGTTTTCTGATGGTATATACTAGCTATAAATTTATTATTCTCCGAAAAATCGAATAGTCGAGCTGCGCTGTTCTCTGACAGCTCTTGTTTTTTAATGTTTCCATTTCTTTTTTTCTTTTTTTTTTTAAATTTTTTTAATTTTATTTTTTTAAATTTATTTATTTTTTTGTTGTTTTTTTAAAAAAAAAATAATTCTATGTTGGACCAGTCGGACCAGTAACAGAGGATTTATGGATCTTGATTTAGTTAAAAATGCTATATTTTGCCTCGTTAATAACAGTAGGGCCTTTATTTTTCATCTGATCTTTACCAAGCTTTAGCAGATTCCTTAGTTATGGCCCTTGATTTAGTCAAAAAGCTGTTTTTTGCCCGAAACTTCCAATAAAACATAAATGGCAGTCACTCGCTTCATTGATGTTATAAGAGCCATGTTAGCCAGTAGAGCGTCCACAGGCCATCTTGGGCCTCTTGTTTTGTTGATGCAGTATTTCATTTGGATGTTGTTGTTGTTTGATTATATGTTCATCCTGTTGTTGTTGTTTTTCCAGTCATATCAACTTCACTGTTGTTTTGTTTTGTCATTGTTGATGCAGTATTTCGTTTGGGTGTTGTTGTTGTTTGTTTATATGTTGATCCTGTTGTTGTTGTTTTTCCAGTCATATCAACTTCACTGTTGTTGTTGTTTTTCCAGTCATATCAACTTCATTGTTGATGCAGTATTTGGTTTGGATGTTGTTGTTGTTGTTTGATTATATGTTGATCCTGTTGTTGTTATTTTCCAGTCATATCAACTTCACTGTTGTGTTGTTGTTGTCATTGTTGATGCAGTATTTGGTTTGGATGTTGTTGTTGTTTGATTATATGTTGATCCTGTTGTTGTTGTTTTTCCAGTCATATCAACTTCACTGTTGTTTTGTTTTGTCATTGTTGATGCAGTATTTTGTTTGGGTGTTGTTGTTGTTTGATTATATGTTGATCCTGTTGTTGTTGTTTTTCCAGTCATATCAACTTCACTGTTATTTTGCTGTCATTGTTGATGCAGTATTTGGTTTGGATGTTGTTGTTGTTGTTTGATTATATGTTGATCCTGTTGTTGTTATCTTCCAGTCATATCAACTTCACTGTTGTTTTGTTGTTGTCATTGCTGATGGAGTATTGGTTTTGATGTTGTTGTTGTCTGATTATATGTTGATCCTGTTGTTGTTGTTTTTCCAGTCATATCAACTTCACTGTTGTTGTTTTTTTGTCATTGTTGATGCAGTATTTGGTTTGGATGGTGGTGTTGTTTGATTATATGTTGATCCTGTTGTTGGTGTTTTTCCAGTCATATCAACTTCACTGTTGTTTCGTTTTGTCATTGTTGATGCATTATTTGTTTTGGGTGTTGTTGTTGTTGTTTGATTATATGTTGATCCTGTTGTTGTTATCTTCCAGTCATATCTACTTCACTGTTGTTTTGTTGTTGTTATTGCTGATTCAGTATTGGTTTTGATGTTATTGTTGTCTGATTATATGTTGATCCTGTTGTTGTTGTTTTTCCATTGTAATCAACTTCACTGTTGTTTTGTTGCTGTGATTGTTGATGCAGTATTTGGTTTGGATGTTGTTGTTTGATTATATGTTGATTCTGTTGTTGTTGTTTTTCCAGTCATATCAACTTCACTGTTGTTTTGTTTCTGTCATTGTCGATGCAGTATTTGGTTTGGGTGTTGTTGTTGTTTGATTATATGTTGATCGTGTTGTTGATGTTTTTCCAGTCATATCAACTTCACTGTTGTTTTGCTATCATTGTTGATGCAGTATTTGGTTTGGATGTTGTTGTTGTTGCTTGATTATATGTTGATCCTGTTGTTGTTTTTACAGTCATAACAACTTCACTGTTGTTTTGTTTTTGTCATTGTTGATGAAGTATTTGGATTGGATGGTGTTGTTGTTGTTTGATTATATGTTGATCCTGTTGTTGCTGTTTTTCCAGTCATATCAACTTCACTGTTGTTTTTTTGTTGTCATTGTTGATGCAGTATTTGGTTTGGATGTTGTTGTTGTTGTTTGATTATATGTTGATCCTGTTGTTGTTTTTCCAGTCATATCAACTTCACTGTTGTATTGTTGTTGTCATTGTTGATGCAGTATTTGGTTTGGGTGTTGTTGTTGTTTGATTATATGTTGATCCTGTTGTTGTTGTTTTTCCAGTCATATCAACTTCACTGTTGATTTGTTGCTGTCATTGTTGATGCAGTATTTGGTTTGGATGTTGTTGTTGTTGTTTGATTATATGTTGATCCTGTTGTTTTTTCCAGTCATATCAACTTCACTGCTGTTTTGTTGTTGTGATTGTTGATGCAGTATTTGGTTTGGGTGTTGTTGTTGTATGATTATATGTTGATCCTTGTGTTGTTGTTTTTCCAGTCATATCAACTTCACTGTTGTTTTGTTGTTGTCATTGTTGATGCAGTATTTGGTTTGGAATTTGTTGTTGTTTGATTATTTGTTAATCCTGTTGTCGTTTTTCCAGTCATATCAACTTCACTGTTGTTTTTTTGTTGTCATTGTTGATGCAATATTTTGTTTGGGTGTTGTTGTTGTTTTATTATTTGTTGATCCTGTTGTTGTGTTTCCAGTCATATCAACTTCACTGTTGTTGTTGTTTTTTCAGTCATATCAACTTCACTGTTGTTTTGTTGTTGTCATTGTTGATGCAGTATTTTGTTGGGATGTTGTTGTTGTTTGATTATATGTTGATCCTGTTTATGTTTTTCCAGTCATATCAACTTCACTGTTGTTTTGTTGTTGTCATTGTGGATGCAGTATTTCGTTTGGATGTTGTTGTTGTTTGATTATATGTTGATCATGTTGTTTGTTTTTCTAGTCATATAAACTTTACTGTTGTTTTGTTGTTGTCATTGTTCATGCAGTATTTGGTTTGGATTTTGTTGTTGTTTGATTATTTGTTGATCCTGTTGTTGGTGTTTATCCAGTCATATCAACTTCACTGTTGTTTTATTTTTGTCATTGTTGATGCAGTATTTGTTTTGGGTGTTGTTGTTGTTTGATTATATGTTGATCCTGTTGTTGTTGTTTTTCCAGTCACATCAACTTCACTGTTGTTTTGTTTTGTCATTGTTGATGCAGTATTTGGTTTGGGTGTTGTTGTTGTTTGATTATATGTTGATCCTGTTGTTGTTGTTTTTCCAGCCATATCAACTTCACTGTTGTTAGCTCTACTGGCCAAGGGCCAGCAGAGCTTATGGGATGGTGTGTTGTCCGTCTTCCGTCGTCCGTCCGTCGTCCGTCCGTCGTCCGTCCGTCGTCCGTCCGTTAACTTTTGGTTGTGTACACTCTAGAGGCCACATTTCTGATGCAATCATCATGAAACTTTGTCAGAATGTTTGTCTCAATGAAATCTCGGTCAAATTCGAAAATGGGTCATGTGGGGTCAAAAACTAGGTCACTAGGTCAAATATTGGAAAAACCTTGTGTACACTCTAAAGGCCATATTTTTGACCCCAGCTTGATGCAACTTTGTCAGAATGTTTGTCTTAATTATATCTTGGTCAAGTTTGAAAATGGGTCACATGGGGTTAAAAACTAGGTCACTAGGTCAAATACTTGAAAAACCTTGTGTACACTCTAGAAGCCGTATTTCTGATCCAATCTTGATGAAACTTTGTCAAAATGTTTGTTTTAATTATATCTTGGTCAAGTTCAAAAATGGGTCACATGGTGTTAAAAACTAGGTCACTAGGTCAAATATTGGAAAAACCGTGTGTACACTCTAGAGGCCATATTTTTGACCTGATCTTCATGAAACTTTGTCAGAATGTTTGTCTTAATGAAATCTCGGTCAAGTTCAAAAATGGGTCATGTGGGGTTAAAAACTAGGTCACTAGGTCAAATACTTGAAAAAACTTGTGTAGTAGTGAGCTTGTGGTTTCATTAGTGGTTTGTTACTTGTGGTTATATTGTTGTTTCTGTATGTAGTATCGTGGATCAAGTAGAGTTATGGGTGCTATTGTTTGGTATTAACGAGGGTACTAGTAGGATTATGTTTGGTTTAAAGTGGTGGTATAGCTTTAGGAATTGTTTTGGTACACAGTGAGTGGTGGAATAGTGGAATGTTGGTGTGGGGGTGTATGAGTTTTTGTGGTTAGAAGAATTAGGTGAATGTTGGGGTGTTAGGTTGGGTGGTGGGAGATTGTTTGATGAGGTATTGGTGGAGTTTTGGGGATTGGGGTGGATTTTTATTGATTTGGTATTTGTTGAGTTTAAAGTGGGTTATAGATGTGGAATGTTGGTTGGTAAAGTAGGTGGTGGGATTAGTGGGATTGTTGGTGGAGGTTGTTGTGAGGGGAATTGGGGGTTTTGGGGGATATTGGGGTTTTTTAGTGATAGTGGATTGTATGGGTTTTAAGGGGGTTATAGTGTTGAAGTTGGGAGGTAAAATTGAGGTTTGTTTAGGGGTGTTTTTGGGGTGGGGAGGTTGTTGTGAGGGGGATTGGGTTTTTGGGGATATGGGGGGTGGTTTTAGTGGGAATAGTGGGATTTATGGGGTTTTTAAGGGGTATAGAGTTGGAATTTGGGGGGGTAAAGTAGGGTTGTATAGGTGGGGGTGTTGGGGGGGTGGGGAGATTGGTTTGAGAGGGGATTGGGGATTTTTGTTATGGGGATTTTTAGTGGGATAGTGATTTGTAGGGTTTTTTAGGGGGGTATAGAGTTGGATGTGGGGTGGGTAAATTGAGGTGGTTTGGTGGGGGATTTGGGGGTGAGGTTTGGTGTTGAGGGGATTGGGGGGGTTTGGATATGGGGGGTTTTTAGTGGGATAGTGGATTTGTGGGGTTTTAAGGGGGGGTATAGAGGGGGATTTTGGGGGGGGGGAGGTTGGTGTGAGGGTGTAGATGTAGTGAATT
>JAWPHD010017668.1:0-25000 GCA_037043455.1 Cyrtodaria siliqua | reverse complement strand
GACTATCAAGAAATGTTCATATGATGTTTAAGACTTAAATTTGTTAATTGATAATACTTCAAAAAGGGTGGCCATTCATCTTTAACACATAAAGCTTAGTTCGAGGACTGGTCGACACAGTGTGAGGATTGGTGACTGTTTTAAACCCGCAGCCACCATTTTGTCACCCTAATGTCAAATCCTTTATTTGTATGGTGTCGCTTACTTTCCTTCTATTTTTCATTGTAAGTGTTTGTTTTGTAAGCGTGATTTTGACTGGTTGCAAGGGTATGTTTTGTAAGCATGATTTTGATTGCTTGCAAGTGTTTATTTTGTAAGCGTGATTTTGATTGATTGTGTTCCGTGAATGCTACATTTTCAGCTCGACTTATATACCTAGGTTTGATGTTATCCATTGTTCTTGATTGTCGACAGTATTTTATCAACATCTGCCACTCAATGCATGTAACAGGAATATATACTGAAGCGAAAAAGTAACGCAACTCGGGAATTTCCGCTATACATTATATGTACAATATGCTGATGTGTCACAGTGCTATATTTCACTATTAAAATAAACATGTGACATATTAGAAGGTTAAAGCAGTTTAATCTCTTTTTATAAATAGTACACTTTGATTTGAATTAATTATTCAAAAACATTAATTTGCTTAAGTCTAATAACTATGCAGTGCTTGGTATCAAACTGAAATATTTTTTGATTGTATTTCAACGTTTTCGTACAGTCCAATCTTGTTATTAGATTTATATTATACAACTGAATATCCTTTGTGCCATAAAGTTGTCATACTTAATATTACGTAAATACTTCGCACATCCAGCGAGTCTGTTCATTCAAGTATTTACGATTGTTAAAGGTGATACCTGTGGCAGATTAATTATCCCAGATTTGATGTCCTTGTGCAGATATACCACATTCTTTTTAGTCGTCCAGAGAGTTCGGGTCTAACAGTCTATAATCTTACAAATTATTATTTTATTTTTGAAGTTGGATACTACCAACTATATTTAAATTCATTCATTCTAATTACATATAATGGATTGCATAACCGATAACTAAAGGACATGTTATACTTCATTTGTGTTAAGACATTTACGTGCTGTTTCAATTAAAACTACAATTTATCTACAATAAATACAAACATATTCTAACTAGAACAAAGAGTTGACTTTCTTCATCATAAGTCCAAGATACTGCAAACATATACAAACATACGCGTGCATTACATACGCACGTGCATAACATACGTACCTACGTACGAAAACCAGCAGTGTATCAGCTGTTAATCGAAGTTCACATGGCCATTTAAAACCATTCCTTTCGGAAAAAAAAGACAAAACAACACAAGAAACAGCAAATAGTATTCGTTCAAAGTTTCATTATTGAGAGAGTACGAGTTCGGCCCAAGTATGCGAGAAAACTAAGGATGCACTATTTTGCAATCTCTTTATGTTAAATACAGTACTAAAAAGTCCAAATTTTACAAAGAGGAACTTCAACATTTATGAATTTCGTGTTACAAAGTGTACTGTGATTAAAACGTTTACAACATCACAGTTGTGTCCGTTCTCTAACTATTTGCAACATTTTTTTTACCTTGAGATTTCTTTGGAATATTATGTGGAATATAATAATATACATTCCCGTGTTGCGTTTCTTTTTCGCTTCAGTATATAAAGTAGGCTAATACAAATTGGAATTGTGCCTATATGTATACATCCCGAAATCCATTTGAATCATACAAGCATGGATATAACAAATGCTACAAACTTTCTAAAATCATTAGATTTCCATTATTTTATGTATAAATTGTTTACGTTAGCCATTTATTTCATTAATTAAACCATTACCTGATATTCAGGGGAATGAGAACAAATGGGACTCGCTTTATGAAGCAATTGTGTTGCAATAAATGGACATTATTCATGTCTATTAAGCTGTATTCAAATGCTCTCATATGCGTGACACGAAGCTCTTTACGCGTTAACTGCAGATACTCATTACGAATCAGACATTTCTCGTCAACAAAACGTCAATTTTATTACCAAATTGTCGTAAAAGGGTGAATAAAAATACTCTGAACATATACCAAGTACATACAATACAAACATGACAAGAGCAACAATAATAATAACGTTGAGCATTACATTTGATAATACTATAGCGAGTGATAGCTACAATATTTATAGCATACAGTGCCACTAATTGTTATATTAACTATGCCATTATAATTAACAAAAGGATTATCTATGTTTAACGCGTAGCCATGGTAGAGAATCAGTTGTGAAAATAAAATTGTATTGTACAAACAATATTTAACAGGGTGCAATTCTGGTGAACAGTTACTAACGAGAACACAACTTCTGAATAAACTTTGATCTAAATCCTAACATTCGCAAGCAAATAATTAATTTGTTGAATATTATATTTTCTTATATACATTTGTACATATTGTATATGAAATATATTTTAAGGTTTAAATTGTTTTGGTGCTTTTCTGGGTAAACCAGCAAACTTCGTGTCACGACTCACACACAAATTGTTTGTTAACGGAACACTGTTCCATTTCATGTAAACAAAAAAAAACATTAAAAAAAGACTGAAAAAATATGAATTTGATTTCAGATATTTCTATTTTTAATTGCAATAATATTTCGTTGATGTAGTAATATTATGCATATGATATACAGGTGCATTAGTCATAATATGGCCATTTCGGCTTACTGACATATCAATAATTACTAAAAGGTGAATCCCGTGGAAGCAACAAACTCAAACAAGAGATAAAAGTAGCACACTTGCTTTTATTGAGTCTGTTCATGAGGCTTATGTAAAGTGCAACACCTCTCACGCCTCCTAGCAACGGTTTAAGCGATCATCTACTTTAAAGCCACAAAGAATGGGCTTGATGATCCCAAAGGCTAGTGTATGTTTAATCCTGGAGTTTAAGAGTGTACATTTTAGATATGAATAACCATAAGAAAACGTGTGTAAATACATGTTATAGACAGTGTAGAGACAAATTACTTTGTAAATGTTTGGTAGAGAAAATATATTATTTCATTTCAAGTAGTATGTACAAGGCAGCTGATGTTAATGTGTTACCAATGTTACAAATAAATGATTCTTCAGTAAAGGACAAGTATGATAAGGGGCAAACTTTGCCCCCAATATTGACAGTTTTATTGCACAAGTTTTAAATATATAGTTTAGCTACAAATGAACTGAATCATTATTAAATCTCATTACAAGTACATCTGAAGGCTCTAAATGAGTTGAAGCGCCTCACAAACAGGCCTTTTCTTTCAAAAAATGACATTTTTGTTCATTTTTAGCAGTTTTAAATCAGTTTTTGGTCTTGGAAATACAGAGCGCACCCTCGAGCACAGCTGATTTTTTGTTGAAACATGTACTTGATAGGGATGCATCATCAGCCAAAAAATTGTGTGTGCTCGGAGGTGCGCTCTATATTTTTAGGATCAAAATCTTTCCCAGAAAGGTCCAAAATCTACAAAATTACCAAAAATGCCATTTTTTGAGACACTGTTAATTCTTCTAGATAAATCAAATAAATAAAAATATATTTTGAAGATAGAATAAGATCAATTTACTTCATCATGCACGAGAGACCAAATGTAAATACAATTTTTTGCATTTCGAACACATTGGGGGCCAAAATACCCCCTTATCCTACCTTGCCCTTTTAAACATATGTCATTTATTTATTTACTGGACACCCAATGTTTTAATTTATTAAAGTATAGATGGCGTTTCAGGACAATACCAAAGCATATCAATTAATGTTTCCTCTTGTTGACAATCCTTGCACAATGAACAATCAATGATGTTTATTTAGTGTAGAATAGCCTATGGTAATAGCCTATGATTTAGCCGTGCTTGAAACCATTGTAGTATTGTACTTGTTGGGGATTTAAAAGGAAACAAGTATGTATCATTCCATGTTTCTTCTTCTATGTTATAAATTTGGATTGTTGAAGTTGGTTTACTTGGGTTTTGGTTACGAATATTATGCGGATTCCGAGATCCATTAAGAAATGAATACATATTGAAAGGAAGAATTGGATTTGGTATTTTGTTTATCGTTTTTATGGGAATATTTTTCCTACTATAAGTTTTTATTGATGCAATGATTCCGTTATATTCCAGAATGCACGCATTTACATTATTCATGTTATTAAATACCTCAACAGACTAAAAGTTTCCATTTTTATTTATTTAATCGTTAAGGATACGAAGATTTGTAAAATACTAAAATATCAATGTATGCTCTAAATGTACTGAACGGAAAAAGAAACGCATAATCAAAATATGCCTATACTACAATATTATTCACACATAATTCCAAGTAATATTCCAGACATATGAGCCGAAACACGCGAAAATGACTCTTCAGACAAAATTTTCACTTTTTATGTGTTTTGATGTTTATGAAACACGGTGATTTTCTCCTTAAAGCTGCACAATCCCGATAAAATAATACAATTTCAAGTTGTTTTAAACATAAGAACGCCTATAGATGAAGTTCTTTGCTGGTTTGTTGTCTACATTGTTTAGGCTGGTATATTGTCATAGCGTATATCGAGGCATTTGCATAATATGCGTGATAAACGCTTCGGTAACTTTGAAATTGTACCACCCAGCGATTACGGGTATATAAGCCTAAACGTGTATATAGCAATTTGCTCAGATATCCGATAACTACAGATTATTCAACTCGATGAGGATATTTAGTGGCGTGCAATGTAACTTTATACATGTTTGTATTGTTGAACGAAAGGGAACAAGTAAAATGCTTAAGACATAACGTAAATACATCACTATGTAGAGAATTATAAAAACTTACCGGCGTATTCCACATATGTTCCATATCTTGTATATACTTATTTCCTAAAATAACCTTCAAATAATCCAAAATCACACACGTATTATACATGCATACATATACAGAGAGCGTGTATCAGTAGCCAATAGTATGACACGTGAAATACATGCTCAAGTGTTGACTCGGGACAGGGAGAAATTATTGTTTACAATGAGACACTTGAAGGATATTGTTCAAATTAAGTTATATATATCGAATTTTATTTGTTAGAAAAAGACCAGCAATATTATTTCTCGCAAATCGTAGTTTTCAGGATGTGAGGAAGGGGTATACACATGAATGTCGCCCATCCATCGCTCTTGCGTACGAGCTTTTGTGGGTGCGTGCCTAAACCGTGCTTGTGTGCGTGCTATTATGCATATGTTTGTTAATATTTAAATCTGACGAATTTGGAAGGCATTTGAATACTACTTCTTCATAAAAAAGAATATTCATAAAAAAAAAAGTTTTTAAAAGTGCTAAGTCCTGGACTAGAACCCCGTCCGCAGCGGCGAAAGCATACTAAGACAGCGCGTTAACCTATTGCGCTACGGAGGCCGATTAACAATGTCGTATTAATTAAGTTACTTTACATAAATATGCTCAATCGCGAAGACTGCTCATATCACGATGGATAGACGTAACGGACCCTGGCTGCTCAAAACTGCGTTACCTTGATTCTGGTTGCACTTGTAACGGACCCTGGTTGGTAAAGGGACACTGGTGTCAAAAAGTTCGAACATAAAGAAACAGTATCGTATGTATAAGAAAACAACTTTATGCGACGGAACTTTTGAATATCATATCCTTCGAAATGCATTTTCTTATGTACAACAAATGTAGAATAATTCCTAACAAGCTTACTCTTAACCGGTCGATACAAAGCTGATGACTTCAAAAAGCCAAACTTCCATATGTTCTCTCTGACTGATTTAATGTGATCCCAAACTGGTTTGTAACTGCTGTTGTTCAATAAAGATAACTGTTTAGTCTAAAAATCTGCAAATATTTACATCATGTCTAAATTTCAGAGCACCGGACGCTGGTGGCTTTGTAAAAAATGCTTGAGATTCTGACAACGATCTGTATCTTTGACACCGGATCCTGGTTGATATATACCTTCAGATTAAAGAGAAAACAACGATCGGGACTATGGCTCCACCAAAACAAACAATAAAAAAACACATCTATTGGTTGCATGGTGTTTTAAGTCATCTTCAGCACATTTTAGGTTATATATGATGGTCGATATTTTCGTGGGGGAGGCAAGGCAGACCAGTAGGACAAGTAGTGTATGCCTCATGAAATCTGGGAATGAGCTGGATTCGTACCCACGACCGTAGCGGTGAACTTGAAACAGTGCCTCACCACTAAGACCACCGGTACTAAAATCATTCATGTGGAAGCATGATGGAAAATAAAAAAAGAACAGCCCAGTATTGAATGTAGAGGGTGTGATCTTGTTATAGTGATAGAATCTGGTGGTGAGTTTGGCTAAATGCATCTATGTCGTACAAGGTACAATACTAAAAAAAAAATGTACTCCGGACCTACGTTCGTGTATATACGTTTGCGCCTTGAGATAATTCTCTCTTCACGACCTGTCTTCCGTCGACAGTACCCTCAAATAAACTATGGGCCCGCAATAGACATTAACCAAACTAACTTTCCCCGCATCGCGCTGCATGATGGTTTTTGTCGCCGTTTTACACGACAATGACCTAAAACAGTTTTTTATATTTGTAACCGGAGGACCCGGGTTCAATCCTCCGTGGTGCCACTAAGACGTAAACCGGGCGGTCTCGTGTAGCGGTCTGTCCTCCGAGCACGTTAAAGAACCATAGGAATCTATTCGATAATAAGAATAGGGCACGGTTCCCGGATTCCTATGTATCCTTCTTCTCTCTCTGGGACGGCTCTAAATAGCCTATACTGTGTTGATGATCCGTTAAACAACATTCAATATTTAAAAAAAAAAGTTTATTCAAAAGGCATTATCTTAGAGCACGAAGCTGTGTACACACTGTCTGTAAAATCCGAAAATTAAAAAAAAAACACAATACATAAAAAAACAAAAAACAACAGCAACAATGACAGCGTATCTGGGAATGAAACAATATTTATAGCCGGTCTCCCAAACGAAAGGAAGGATACATACAAATCCGAGAAGCTGCCCTAATCTTACTTACGAATATATTTTCCTTTGAGCAAATTGTTCCAAGGATAGACTCCGAAACACAGAACCGGTGTACATACCAATCGGACGGACGAGAATAAAGGAACATGTTTTACTCAATAATACACAGAAGAAATTGACTTGCGGCGATAAGGCTTCATCCAGGTCAAATGCAACGTGCTATCAAGTAGACCACGCCAGCACCCTTGAAGTGTACGAGTTCATCGCAGATGTTTGGAGGGTGAAAACTCGTTAAATGTAAAAATCTTTAAGATATCTCAGCACATTGTTTTTTTCCATAAGTTGACCCTCGCATAAACCCCACTCAATTGAAAATGTCGCAGCTTTATCTTCCACCGCTGATATCAGACCGAGATATTTCGAACAGGGGAACATATCTAGTCGTTTTTGGACTAGGGGTCTTTTCAAGCCCTAGTCCTTAGCAGGCGACCAAATTCGAGCACGCTAGAAGCCGCAACAGATCGTCATTGACGAAATGTATCACTACGCTAACAGACAGAGAGAGCGTTAGCTGTCATTTTGATTGGGTGTTCATTCGCATAAAAGAGATAAACACAACCCAATCACTGTATGTATATTCATAGGAGCCCTGGCCTTGTGTAGAGAAGAAATAGTTCTCCGGATCAGACAAATACCATCTAAATTGTAAATAAGCTGTATGAAATGGAAAGAAAATTGAAGAATGTGATGTTTGGGCCTATGCTTTTTTTCTACTAAGACAAGAAACAAGATGATATGTTTAATCTCGAAATATTATAAACCCCGTTTGGACCCCGTACATCCAGCTTTGCAAACCTGGGATAAAGTAGCTCATTTGCATATTAATGTCGAAAGGATCAATGCTTCCGAGCAAAAGCAGTTATTTTTCAGCAAAATTGTTTTAATAGTTTACCTGTGTTTACCCGCCAGGGTCCTTTACATGAGTAACCAGGATCAAGGTAACGCTGTTTTGAGCAGCCAGTGTCCGTTACGTCTGTCCACCGTGAATATAAACCATTGCTTTTCAACATATTGCTTTTCCAGGTCCGTAGCTACACTGGGGCACACAGAGGTATTTGTCTTGGTTGAATTTTGGGAATGTACATACTTTACATAAGAACAACTATATACTAGTATATAAGGACCCTGGGGGAAATGCAACACATTGAAGGAAATTAAAACAAAATATAGGGTGGAGAGGGAGGTTAATGCCACTGGACACCAAAATAAGGGATATGACTCGGTTAAAATTCAGGGCTGGTTACGGGCCAGTTTTCATTCAAAATTACTTTACAAATCAATAAACTTAGGAAAGGTTAATTACTAGTATTTGAACTTAAATGTTATACTAAAAATTTCGGTTTTTAGTTAACACTTACCCTGTCTTACAGACGGAAGCTGACATCTTTCATATTTTCTTTGATTTTGAAATATTATCAATCAGAATGTTAATGTTCAGATTGCCAATTAATACATTTGTGTTGCATTTTTGTTTCGTGAAAACATCAATATTGGGCCCCACCCCGAAACATTGGGATGTGGAGTCCTCCGGCTCTTACGCCTATATTTATAAGACTATATAGAAACTCTCTCTCTATCTCACTGCTTCCACCCCACTCCTTCCTTCCCCCACTCTCTCTCTCCCCTTTTCTCACTTTTTTCCCTCCCTACCTCTCGCTTTCTTTCTTTCTCTATAGCTCTCTTTCTCTGTGTGTGTGTCTCTCTCTCTCTCTCTTTCTCTCTTTCCTTCAACCTCTTTTTGACTCTCCATGTCTCTCTCTCTGTCTCTGTGTCTCTCTGTATCTCTCTATCCATTTTATTTTCAATTTCAAAATTTCAATTTATGCATAGATTTAATAAGAGGAATTCATTAAAATTATGTTGATTTATAATCTACTTATATGTTTAAACCATGCATGTTTAACTTCACATAACAAATACTATATCTCCATCTTTACCATTAGTTACGAGCCTCTACCAATATTCCAATTTCGATAAACAATGTCTCCCTTGTGTTTTGTGTCAATATACACTACACACAAACACACACACACACACATAAAAATGGAGGATTATTTGTATATAATAGTTTCTTTGATGCACCGCGATAGTTGGAAAGGCTACGTTTAATTATAGGTATTGTTTTGGATTATATATAAATATGGACTTATAAGGTTGTTTGAGTAACATGTAAGTACATGTATAGCTTCCTTTTCAATTTCTAATGACTTGTATTTCCTATTATGTCTTTCTACTGAAGATTGGTCTCATCAGTTCGGTGGTAAAATGCCGTCTGCTAAAATCCACTTTTATACCCGTTATAAGACCAGTGGTCGATTCACAAAGTACCTGAAGCGTCTCATACAGTACCGCCTTATCTCATTAATATTCAGTGAATCTAGGTGGTGCGCATGTTGTATATATGAACCCACACGTATACAGTAATCACTTAGTACAACATGCGTAATAACCGTTAGATTTGTTCAGTTCTAGTGTGCCTTTTATCGGGATTGTGTAGCTTTAAAAGTCTCTTTATGTTATGTTGATATCTTACTTCGAAATGATTTTATCACAATTTGAAAGATCGTACTCACTATTAATTGCGATGTTGACGTCAGCGTCTTGGACGACATCGTTGATTAAATAACAGAACCATTTTTTTCCATTTTCTATTACTTCAACTATAAAACACGGAAGTGACGAGAATTTGATTAGTAATTAGTTGATTACCGGTCGACGTCATAAATTGTTACTTGATGGCGTTGTCGTCTGAACGTCCGAAGGGACGTTTTTGTGTGTTGCGGCTCGTATCTCAACGAGTTTTGTACAAGAGGGGCTACAATTCATTACATAAAGGAAAACTCTTTCATGTAGTAGGACTTTTAATCAAAGTATACGTTGTTACATAAAATTCATAAATGTTGAAGTTTCGCTTGAAAAAATCAAGTCATTTCAATATTGTGTTTAATGTTAAGAGATTGCAACGTTTAAAGCCTAAGTTTGCTCATCTGCTTGAGCCAAATGCGCATTGAGTCGATAATGAAACGTTAAAGGGGTAACCATTGGTGTATTCGATGCTATTTAAAGAAATATAAAAAGATCGGACAGGGAAAGTAGCATTCAAGGAGGACAGTCAACCACAAAACACAGAAACAAACACCCAAACAGACAAACAAGAAGGCAAAAGTAATGTTAAATACAAACGACATCACAAACACAAAAGGGTTGCCAATAGGGCTACCGCCTTGGAACGGTCAGTGGCAAAGTAGGCCACTGGGGGTTTAAACCGGTTCTCGGGTGTACCAAACCTCACACTTACCCTACTGTCATCCCATTAAAACAGGACAGTGTAAATAAAGAAATCCCCGCCATGATCTAATCTCTAACCAACAAGGCAGCATTAATAGGCAATATAAATAAAACACAAATATGCTCGTGTAAATATAATACAAAAAAACAATAGCCTAGAAAGCCACAATGAAGGTACTCAATGATTTGGCAGAAGCCAGAGCAACAAGAGAATAAACCATTAAGGGCACGACAAGAAAGATCATAGACAAACATCAAACGCCATCGTTCCAATGGGCTTTAGGTAGGCTTCATCATAGCCCTTACCCTATACCTCCTTTCCGAAAGGACAGACCTAATGTCGTCCTGTACCATTCGATTAGCAGTAGCATATTACACATACAATATATAGCGGAAATTCCCATTATGCGTTTCTTTTTCCCTTCAGTATACATCCTTCCAAAGTAGGTCGGTCATCTTTTTTATTAATAATTATGAATAACCTGTGCCCAAGTTAATTAATGTTTTTATGTTTATAATATGTGTTAAGGTATATTGCCACTGTCCACCTTTAAGAGTAGGTATTCTAATCCAAGATGCCTTACGTCCATATATAAATGCTTTGAGATTGATCATTTTTGAAACCACCCCCATTTTATTGTTTGATTATTAAACTTCTCTTTATTATCTCTATTTCTGCATTTTCACGCTTTTGGTTTACTTTTTTGTAGCTTGAATATGATATTGATTTTCATCTTAATGTCATCAATAATGTATCCAAAATTAATTGGTTGGTAATAGTAAATTGAATTGGATCATTTGATCTTCTGTCAATATTATCAATATTATAGACGTGAATCACATACTGTAATTTAATTTCATTTATTTTGTTATTCATTATATTCCGATATTCATTATCGTTTAGTAGTGCATTATTATGTTTACAAAGGACTTGCCCTTTACAAATTCGTTAAAGTTGCAGTTCAACATATTGAATGATCTGATCGATACGCGGCTAGCTTCAACAGTACATGTTTTGCTGATAATAAAGATAAATTTTCCAAAACTAAAAAGCAATCCTGTCTTTCTTGTTTTTATCTTGTTTTAATGGTGTTTTCTTTCTCCATGTGCACCTTCTTAGATTTTTATAAAACTCTCTATATTGGTCAATTAGATTATAGCAAGTTATTATTTGTAACAATTTTATACGCGCATTTTTATTATTAATATAATAGCTTTACAATTATAATAATCTACTTCAGGATCTGGGATCAAATTGTAAACGCCGCATAAAATCATGACATTATTATTATTATTATTTGTGGTCTCTACAGCTTTCAGGTCTCACACCACACTTTGATACTTCTAAAATGACTTTTTGGTGAAATACAGTTATTACCGCTTACAAAAATCCACAAAAATGGGTACCTAGCCCACTTTGTTGTTTTTTAATTTGAGTGTCAGGCAATGTACTCTTTTCGGCTTTCACTATAGAGTTTGCACCTCTATTCATACGCACTTTGAGCACCCACAAATGTGTCATATTTGCTGTCAGTGTCGTCTAAACGCTGTTCAACCAATCTCACCTGCAACAGGAAAAGCAAATATCCATGGACAAATATTAAAAATATCTCAAACCGAAGAACACACCCCTACTTTTTATGGTGTAAGAATCATCATACAGCCATACAGGCACATGCCAGGGAGCTAACTCTGTAGTAATACCTTCATTATCTTATCAAACAATGATGGGGAATCCATATGTTTTGCGCCATAAAAGGAAATAAGGATTAATCTCGTGTTATTAACTGTTAAATCAACTGTTTTCAAACTTTCTTCAGGGTCAGATATATAAGTATGTACTTTATAGTCCAGATCTTTGATAATACATGTAGTATAGCTACTACAGATTGCTTTTTAATAAAAGGATGACTTTTCTCACTTTTGCTTTCTTTAGGAATCGTTCACTTCAATCGATTGCTTCCATACAAATTATTGTTACATTTTGTAAAATGTACAATTCGTAATTTGTAGATAAAATGACTTAAAACACAGTCGATATTTAAATATAGTAGGCGGAATAAATTATACACTTATTTTTTGGAGTCACTATTTACGTTTAGTGAACATGCAAATAAAAGGTGTAATTTATTTCTGTTTCTGCTTGATGTATTTTTTTTTAATTTGGATACTTTGATAGCTTTTCATTCATCCCGCGCGAACACAAAGTCATACGTTCGAGCAATTGCGATTTTAATAATACAGGCCCGAAACTTTGTCTCGGCCTTACCAAACTGTAGCCTGCCTGAAATACTCGTTGATGGGTTATTCGAGCGTGTTGTTGTTTTGTGTTTTTTTCACGCGTATGCATAACTTCGTAAATGTGAACGGTTGCATCAATTCGCTACAATACCTGCGCAACAGTTAGTTACCATGTTGACGTCAATTACTGCTTCATGTATGTTTAAAGTATGAAATTATCATGTTATTAAACAATACTGAGTAACGGATATGCAAGAACAGCAAATAATGTAAATGCTTTCGCACAACAACTGGGAAAACCCTGTGCAATAGTGTGATGTCTAATATTTGCAAAAACTATTCGAAATTGAAAATATATTTGCAAATGGATTCATTTAATAAATGATGAATTGTCTGCCTCGTATTTTTGTTTAAATGTGACATTTATAGTTATTTTTAAGATTTGTTAATGCCTCGATTTGGTCCCCAGACAAAAGTTCCGAGTTTATAATCGACTCGATGACAACATATGTTTTATGAAATGGCATTTGAGAAATTGCATGTGAATCACGTTATGCTCAATTTACTGAATCTGAATATTCATGAGTGGTAGCGGCTTCCCTAATTGCAAAACTAGAGTATTTAAAATAAAAAGGCACTATTGTATATGTATACAAATAAGTGTTTTGAATTAATGCATTTGACACAAGACGGTCGGACAGATAATATAACATTCACTAAACGCATCCAAGCAGAACAAAACACGTAATTACTCTGGTTTATTCGGATCCTCTGTTTCGACATTTAAATTATAAGGCTCAGCACATCAAGCACAGTCTCAAGGACAATAACCATTACTGGCTCTACCACTTGAATCGACGGATGTCATGTTTAAAATTACGAACAATAGGATAGATCGGTTTTATATTTCCGTCGGCATCTTTAGTTGTAGGACAGAGAGATATTAGTTTTAGGAGATCGTATCATGGCAAAGCAAGAATAAGTGAATTGTACATTTGTTCTCGTCTTTATTGGCAATTACTGAAAAAGGCAAAGGTTTCAAAAATAGTTTGAGTATATTTGAGTTAATTATATATGAGTTTTGTATTTAAATGGATATCAGACAGGATCAGAATCCAATATCAAAACAACATTTGTATATATAAATAATTGTCTACGTGATAAATGCAGATAGTATAGCAATGCGTTTTATAATTATGACGGTGCCATTGTCCTTGGGTGCTGTGCTTCGTATAGAAACATCTTTATTTCATTTCTGTAGGGCAAAAGGTTAACTTTTATTATCTCGCATTCGAAAGAAATATAAAAAGATCGGACAGGGAAAGTAGCATTCAAGGAGGACAGTAAACCACAAAACACAGAAACAGACACGCAAACAGACAAACACGAAGGCAACAAAAGCAATAATAAATGCAAACGACATCACAAACACAAAAAGGGTTGACAATAGGGCTACCGCCTTGGAACGGTCAGTGGCAAAGTAGGCCACTGGGGGTTTAAACCGGTTCTAGGGTGCACCAAACCTCACATTTACCCTCCATTACAACAGGACAGTGTAAATAAAGAAATCCCCGCCATGAAAGATTGTTTTTCTTTTATTTGAGATAGTCCTCACACTATTTTAAGACATCAAAATGTCTACATATTACAAATAAAAGGTCATAATTGAAATTTCGAAAATTTAATATCTGACAGGTTAGAAGATGCCCATCACTTTGTCATTTCCTTACAATAAATCATTGCAATTTTCTAAATATTGTTGTTGTTTTTTTACATCTGATATGCATTCAACCTTTCAATAAATGGTGTATACTCGTATGAGAGACCGATTGCCTATTGATAAGTCTCTTGTGTAAACATAAATGCAACGGAAATAGTCTATAAAATAGCTTCAGGTTCAGTTTCTAATCCAAGCAAAAGTCGCCAAAAATAAATTGAAATTATTTTCAAAATAATACGTAAATCAAATTGTATTGATTACAGAACAAACAAACAACTTCCTTTTCCAAGCAGAGCAGAACAGTCGTCAATGGTTGTTCATTTAATCTCTGTTTTCAGGGATGACAGGTATCTGTCACGCAGTGGTAAACCAAATAAATATTATAAATAACGCTAATCTTTGTGACTCGCTGACATTGTATTGAACTACACTTTGTGTTTTAAAACAATCTATATTCTCTCATTTACAAAAAGCGACAGACCTACACACATATCAAATATTACTAATCGGCAAATTGGCCTTTTACAAAGAGGGTCACATCTTATTTCTCTTACAGACACATTCCTGTTAATGGAACGAGCATAATCATTATTAGCATTAATGTACCTGTGACATTTTAACTGCGGCTTCACTGTGATACTGCCGCGGTGATACTGCTGAGTAACTATTCATAACGGTAAATCAATCAAGTGCTCAAAGCATTTGTATAGTTCAATTTATTTATGATCGTTACCCCACCCACCCCAACTCCCCACCACCACCCTACACACATACATATGATTAGTTGCTGTGCAATAGAGATACATTTGTATTTCTAAAAGCGAGTTGATGTGATATTCACGCAAGCTTTTCTTTTGCGCGCCGTGACAGTTTTTGTCTAAACACGTTATAATTCAGCACACTTCTTGCTCTTTGGGAATCATATAACACAATCTGTGTGGATTTAAGTAAACTCCATCTCAAGTTGTTGCCAGTGGTGTTGTGAGAGTTGTTGGATCGGACATAATGATCTAACTATAGTAGGTAAGTCGTTTAATTGAGTGAAATTAGTATATACAATATGTGTTGCAAATGGCTTTAAGAACGGAGAATAAATAATGAGCATATATAAGTAAATATAAATAAAAATTCAAATTCATTGAGCCGAAAACATAATTCATTCACGGCGATTTACAAGTTATATTAATAGGTTATTTGCTATTCAAAACATTACCCTCGTGAGATCGCTGCCTGGAGCTGACATGTCTGATGGGAGATTTTATCCTTAACCTCAACTAATTCTGAGTTTATTGTCCATGATAACCTAATATGGTGTGTATTAACATCTGCCACTAAATGCGTGTAACCCCAAGATATAAAGTAGACGAATAAACACTCAAATGGTGCCTATTATACATGCCGGAAACCATTCTAAACAGACAAGCATAGCTTTGAAACCATACGATAATTTTTTGAAATAAATTCAAAGAAAAAATTGTTAAATTGTCGTGCCCTCAATGTTTTATTCTATTATTGATCTGGCTTCTGCCACTTCATTGGGTACCTTCTTTGTGGCTTTCTAGACTATTGCGTTTTGCATTAATATATACAGAGCATCTTTGTATTTTACTTATATTTCCTATCAATGCTGCCTTGTTGGTTAGTGAATAGTTCATGGCGGGGATATCTTTATTTACACTGTCCCGTTTATTGGGATGATAGTAGGGTAAGGGTGAGGTTTGGTTCACACTAGAATATTGTTCAAACACACAGCGGCTTTTTATGTCGCTGACCGTTCCAAGGGCGGTAGCCCTATTGGCAACCCTTTTTATGTGTTGTGACGTCATAAGCCTTTATTCCTTATTAACGTTGCCATTCATGTTTGTCGTTTTGCGTGTTTTGGGGTTTACTGTGATCCGTGAAAGCTGTATTTCCTGTTCAACTTTTATATTTATTTTTAGTTTTACATTATTTTATAAAATAAGTTCGCTATTTCCTTCATTATTCCATCTTTACCTGATATTCAGCAGAAGAACAAATAGGGAATGTATTTTCAGAACTCGAAGTATACACCATTGAGAAGGATTCCATGCATTAGTAGTTACCCCGCTTTAAGTAACTTTGCCGCAATAAATTGAAAATTATTTCATTTTCATCTAAATTATTTGAAATTATCTTTATTAAAATGTATTCACATGCTCACGTCTGCTTGATACGATGGTCTAAACGGTTATCTGCAGGTACTCATTACGAATCAGACATTTCTCGTCAACAAAACATCAGTTTAATTACCAAACTGTAATAAAACGATGACCAAACATACATGTTTTAGTTAAGGTTAAATAGTAACATTTCCCTATTAATGGTTTTCATTATGCTATCTTATTCAGATGTATCTCGTTTCCCCGTGCAGTCACGTAGTGGTAAAAGTAGAATATACGTCATGCAAATAATATTTAATACAACTTAGTAGCGGTTTTAAATATTTGTTTCTCTCCGGGACTATCAAGAAATGTTCATATGATGTTTA
Organism: Cyrtodaria siliqua; assembly: GCA_037043455.1. NCBI lineage: Eukaryota > Metazoa > Mollusca > Bivalvia > Adapedonta > Hiatellidae > Cyrtodaria > Cyrtodaria siliqua. The sequence goes on along the minus strand of JAWPHD010017668.1, from coordinate 8,162 downwards.
AGACTTAAATTTGTTAATTGATAATACTACAAAAAGGGTGGCCATTCATCTTTAACACATAAAGCTTAGTTCGAGGACTGGTCGACACAGTGTGAGGATTGGTGCCTGTTTTAAACCCTCAGCCACCATTTTGTCACCCTAATGTCAAACCTTTTATTTGTATGGTGTCGCTTACTTTCCTTTTATTTTTCATTGTAAGTGTTTGTTTTGTAAGCGTGATTTTGATTGGTTGCAAGGGTATATTTTGTAAGAATGATTTTGATTGGTTGCAAGTGTTTGTTTTGTAATCGTGATTTTGATTGATTGTGTTCTGTGAATGCTACATTTTCAGCTCGACTTATAAACCTAGGTTAGATGTTATCCATTGTTCTTGATCGTCGACAGTATTTTATCAACATCTGCCACTCAATGCGTGTAACCGGAATATATACTGAAGCGAAAAAGTAACGCAACTCGGGAATTTCCGCTATACATTATATGTACAATATGCTGATGTATCACAGTGCTTTATTTCACTATTAAAATAAACATGTGACATATTAGAAGGTTAAAGCAGTTTAATCTCTTTTTATAAATAGTACACTTTGATTTGAATTAATTATTCAAAAACATTATTTTGCTTAAGTGTAATAACTATGCAGTGCTTGGTATCAAACTGAAATATTTTTTGATTGTATTTCAGCGTTTTCGTACAGTCCAATCTTGTTATTAGATTTATATTATACAACTGGATATCCTTTGTGCCATAAAATTGTCATACTTAATATTACGTAAATACTTCGCACATCCAGCGAGTCTGTTCATTCAAGTATTTACGATTGTTAAAGGTGATACCTGTGGCAGATTAATTATCCCAGATTTGATGTCCTTGTGCAGATATACCACATTCTGTTTAGTCGTCCAGAGAGTTCGGGTCTAACAGTCTATAATCTTACAAATTATTATTTTATTTTTGAAGTTAGATACTACCAACAATATTTAAATTCATTCATTCTAATTACATATAATGGATTGCATAACCGATAACTAAAGGACATGTTATACTTCATTTGTGTTAAGACATTTACGTGCTGTTTCAATTAAAACTACAATTTATCTACAATAAATACAAACATATTCTAACTAGAACAAAGAGTTGACTTTCTTCATCATAAGTCCAAGATACTGCAAACATATACAAACATACGCGTGCATTACATACGCACGTGCATAACATACGTACCTACGTACGAAAACCAGCAGTGTATCAGCTGTTAATCGAATTTCACATGGCCACTTAAAACCATTCCTTTCGGAAAAAAAGACAAAACAACACAAGAAACAGCAAATAGTATTCGTTCAAAGTTTCATTATTGAGAGAGTACGAGTTCGGCCCAAGTATGCGAGAAAACTAAGGATGCACTATTTTGCAATCTCTTTATGTTAAATACAGTACTAAAAAGTCCAAATTTTACAAAGAGGAACTTCAACATTTATGAATTTCGTGTTACAAAGTGTACTGTGATTAAAACGTTTACAACATCACAGTTGTGTCCGTTCTCTAACTAACAGCAACATTTATTTTACCTTGAGATTTCTTTGGAATATTATGTGGAATATAATAATATACATTCCCGTGGTGCGTTTCTTTTTCGCTTCAGTATATAAAGTAGGCTAATACAAATTGGAATTGTGCCTATATGTATACATCCCGAAATCCATTTGAATCATACATGCATGGATATAACAAATGCTACAAACTTTCTAAAATCATTAGTTTTCCATTATTTTCTGTATAAATTGTTTACGTTGGCCATTTATTTCATTAATTAAACCATTACCTGATATTCAGGGGAAAGAGAACAAATGGGACTCGCTTTATGATGCAATTGTGTTGCAATAAATGGACATTATTCATGTCTATTAAGCTGTATTCAAATGCTCTCATATGCGTGACACGAAGCTCTTTACGCGTTAACTGCAGTAACTCATTACGAATCCGACATTTCTCGTCAACAAAACGTCAATTTTATTACCAAATTGTCGTAAAAGGGTGAATAAAAATACTCTGAACAGATACCAAGTACATACAATACAAACATGACAAGAGCAACAATAATAATAACGTTAAGCATTACATTTGATTATACTATAGCGAGTGATAGATACAATATTTATAGCATACAGTGCCACTAATTGTTATATTAACTATGCCATTATAATTAACAAAAAGGATTATCTATGTTTAACGCGTAGCCATGTTGAGAATCAGTTGTGAAAATAAACCATGTTGAGAAATCAGTTATGTGAAAACTAAAATTGTATTGTACCAAACAATATTTCAACAGGGTGCATATTCTGGTGAACTGTTTACTAGAACTGAGAACACAACTTTCTGAATTAACTTTGATCTAAATCCTAACATTTGGCAAGTCAAATAATTAATTTGTTGAATATTATATTTTTTTCTTATACTACATTTGTACATATTGTATATGAAATATATTTTAAGGTTTAAATTGTTCTGGTTCTTTTCTGGGTAAACCAGCAAACTTCGTGTCACGACTCACACACAAATTGTTTGTTAACGGAAACACTGTTCCATTTCATGTAAACAAAAGAAAAACATTAAAAAAAAGACTTAAAAACACGAATTTGATTTCAGATATTTCTATTTTTTATTGCAATATTATTTTCGTTGATGTAGTAATACTATTGCATATGATAAACAGGTTGCATTTGTCATAATATGGCCATTTTCGGCATACTGACATATCAATAAATACTAAAAGGTGGATCCCTTGGAAGCAACAAATACAAACAAGAGATAAAATTAGCAGACTTGGTTTTATTGAGTCTGTTCATTGAGGCTTATGTAAAGTGCAACACCTCTCACGCCTACCTAGCACGTCACGGATTAAGCGACAATAATTAAAACGTGTGTAAAATACATGTTATAGACCAGTGTAGAGACAATTTACTTTGTAAATGTTTTGGTAGAGAAAAACTATATTTATTTCATTTTCAAGTAGTATGTACAAGTCAAGCTTTGCCCCCAATATTGTGAATGTTTTAATTCACAAAACTTTTGAATATCTAGTCTTAGCCTACAAATGAACTGAATCCATTCTTAAAGCTCATAACAAGTACATTTGAAGGCTTATAAATGAGTTGTAGTGCGCCTCACAACAAGGCCTTTTCTTTCAAAAAATGACATTTTTGTTCATTCTTCAGCAGTTTTCAATCAGTTTTTGGTCCTTGGACATACAGAGCGCACCCTCGAGCACTGCTGATTTTTTGATTGAAAACAGGTACTTGATAGGGATGCATCCATCAGCCGAAAAATTGTGTGTGCTCGGAGGTGCCGCTCTATATTTTTAGGATCAAAATCTTTCACCCAGAAAGCTTCAAAAATCTACAAAAATCTAACCAAATTACCAAAAAATGACCCCACCTTCTTTTTGATACATACTGCTAATCTCTTATGATGAAAATGAAATCAAATAAAAAATCTCTCTTTGAACGACCTAGAATCAGACTCAATTTACTCTCATCATGCACGCGAGCCTCCCCATAACAAATCCTAATCCATTTTTTTGCTATTTCGAACATATTGGCCGGGCCAAAATACCCTCCAGTAATCCTACCTTGCACCTCTTTTATAACATATGTCATATATTTATTTACTGGGACACCCAATTTTTTTCTATTTATTAAAGTATAGATGGTATTTCAGGACAATACCAAAGCACATCAATTATTGTTTCCCTCTTGTTGACAATCCCTTGCACAATGAACAATCAATGATGTTTTATTTTGTGTAGAATAGCCTATGGTAATAGCCTATGATTTAGCCGTGCTTGAAACCATATGTAGTATTGTACATTGTTGAGATTTAAAAGGAAATAAGTATGATATCATTCCATGTTTCTTCTTCTATGTTATAAATTACCTCACCATTTTGGAGGTTTGAAGTTGGTTTACTCAGGATTTTGGGTTACGAATAATTATGCGGATTCCGAGATCCATTAAGAAATGAATACATATTGAAAGGAAGAATTGGATTTGGTATTTTCGTTTATCGTTTTTATGGGAATATTTTTCCTACTATAAGGTTTTATTGATGGCAATGATTCCGTTATATTCCAGAATGCACGGCATTTTCATTATTAATGTCTATTAAATTCCTCAACAGAATAAAAGTTTCCCTTTTTATTTATTAAATCGTTAAGGATACCGAAAGATTTGTAAAATACTAAAAATATCAATGTAATGCTCTAAATGTACTGAGCGGACAAAAAGAAACGCATAATCAAAATATAGGCTATACTACAATATTATTCACACATGAATTCCAAGTAAATATTCCAGATATATGAGCCGAAACACGCGCGAAAATGACTCTTCAGACAAAAATTTTCACTTTTTATGTGTTCTTGATGTTTATGATACAGCACGGTGATTTTCTCCTTAAAAAGTCTCTTTATTTTATGTTGATATCTTACTTATAAATGATTTTAATCACAATTTGAAAGATTGTACTCCCTAGTTAATTGCGTTGTTGACGTCAGCGTCTTGGACGACATCGTTTGATTAAATAACAACAACATTTTTCTTTCCATTTTTCTATTGCATCAACTATAAAAACACGGAAGTGACCGAGAATCTTGATTAGTAATTAGTTGATTACCGGTCGACGTCATAAATTGTTAACTTGATGTTGTTGTCGTCTGAACGTCCGAAGGGACGTTTTTCGTGTGTTGCGGCTCATATCTCAACAAGTTTTGTACAAGAGGGGCTACAATTCGTTACAGAAAGGAAAACTCTTTCATGTAGCTAGGACTTTTAATCAAAGTATTATACGTTGTTAACATAAAATTCATAATGTTGAAGTTTCGCTTGAAAAAATCACAGCCATTTCAATATTGGGTTTAATGTTAAGAGATTGCAACGTTTAAAGCCTAAGTTTGCTCAACCTGTATTCGAGCCAAATGTGCATTGAGTCGATAATGAAACGTTAAAGGGGTAACCATTGATGTATTCGATGCTATTTTAAAGAAAAATAAAAAGATCGGACTAGGGGTAAGTAGCATTCCAAGGAGGACAGTCAACCAGGAAAACACAGAAACAAACACCCAAAACAGACAAACAAAGAAGGCAAAAGTAATATTAAATGCAAACGACATCACAAACACAAAAGGGTTGCCAAATAGGGCTCACCGCCTTGGAACGGTCAGTGGCAAAAGTCGGCCACTGGGGAGTTTAAAACCGGATTCTCGGGTGTACCAAACCACACACTTACCCTGCTACTGTCATTCCCATTAAAACACAGGACAGTGTAAAATAAAGAATCCCCGCCATGATCCTAATCATCTAACCCAACAAAGGCACGCATCAATAGGCAATATAAGCAAAAACAACAAATATGCTCGTGTAAAATATAATACAACAAAACAATAGCCTAGAAAGCCCACAATGAAGGTACTCAATGACTTGGCAGAAGCCGAGCAACAAGAGAATAAACCATTAATGGCAGGACAAAGAAAGAGCATTAGACAAACATCAAACGCCAACCGTTCCAATGGGCTATTAGGTAGGCGTCATCATAGCCCTAACCCCTACTACACCTCCTTTCCCGAAAGGACAGACTCCTAATGTCGTCCTGTACCATTCCGATTAGCCAGTAGCATATTACACATACAATATATAGCCGGAAATTCCCCCATTATGAGTTTCTTTTTCCCTTCAGTTATACATCCTATCAACGTAGGTCTCGGTCATCTTTCTTTATTAATAATTATGAACTAAACCTGTGCCCAAGATTAAATTCAATGTTTTTATGTTTATAAGATGTGTTAATGTATTTTGCCACTGTCCACCTTTAAGAGTAGGTATTCTAATCCAAGATGCCTTTACGTCCATATATAAATGCCTTTGAGATTGATCATTTTTAGAGACCTTCCCCCATTTTATTGTTTGATTATAAAACTTCTCTTTATTATCTCTATTTCTGCATTTTCACGCTTTACGGTTACTTTTTTGTAGCTTGAATATGATATTGATTTTCATCTTAATGTCCATCAATAATGTATCCAAAATTAATTGGTTGGTAAATAGTAAAATTGAATTGGATCATTTAATATTGCTGTCAATATTATTAATATTATAGACGTGACAGCACTTATTGTAATTTAATTTCATTTATTTTGTATATTCATTATATTCCGCTATTCATTATCGTTTAGTAGTGCATTAAATTATGTTTACAAAGGACTTGCCCTTTACAAATTCGTTAAAGTTGCAGTTAAACATATTGAATTGATCTGATCGATACCGCGTCTGAGCGTCAATAATACATGTTTTACCTGATAATAAAGATAAATTTTCAAAAACTAAAAAGCAATCCTGTCTTTCTTGTTTTTATCTTGTTTTAACTGGTGTTATTCTTTCTCCATGTGCACCCTTCTTAGATTTTTATAAAAACTCTCTATATGGGTCAATCTAGATTACTAGCAAGTTATTATTTGTAACAATTCCTATACACGCGCATTTTTATTAATTAATACTACAAAGCTTACAATTATAATAATCTACTTCAGGATATGGGATCAAATTGTAAACCACGCATAAAATCTTGACACTCTATCTATCTATTATTATTATTCCGTGGTCTCTACAGCTTTCACGGTCTCACACACCCACACTTTGATACTTCTAAAATGATTTTTTTGGTGAAATACAGTTATAACGCTCCACAAAATCCACCAAAAACGGATACCTAGCCTCACTTTGTTGTTTTTTAATTTGAGTGTGCTGTCAGTGTCGTCTTAAACCGCTCTGTTCACACCAATCCCCACACTAATGTTTTCCATCACCTGCAAACAGGAAAAGCAAATATCCATGGACACAAATATTAAAAATATCTCAAACCGACGAAACACACACCCCTACTTTTTATGGTGGTAAGAATCCATACATACAGCCATACAGTCACATGCAGGGAGCTAACCTCTGTAGTAATACCTTCCATCAATCTTCATCAATACACAAAGATGGGGAATCCATATGTTTGCGCCATAAAATGAATAAAGGATTAATCTCGTGTTAATTAACTGTCTAATCAAACTGTTTTCAAATTTTCTTACAAGGTCAGACTACTATAAGTATGTACTTTATATAGTCTAGCATCTTTGATACATAACATAGTAGGTATAGCTACTCACAGATTGCTTTTTAATAACAAAGGCATGAAATTTTCTCAACTTTTGTTTTATTTAGGAATTTTTCACCTTCAGTCGATTGCTTCCCATACAAATTATTTTTACATTTGTAAATGTAACAATTCGTAATTTATAGATTAAAATGACTTAAAACACAGTCGATATTTCTAAATTAAAGTAGGCACGAATAAATTATAACAATTATTTTTTCGGAGTACACTATTTACGTCTTACGTGAACATGCCAACATAAAAGGTGTAATTTATTTCTGTTTCTGCTTGATGTATTTTTTTTTAATTTGGATTACTTTGATAGCTTTTCATTCATCCCGTGCCGAACACCAAAGTTATCTCGTCTCGAGCAGATTGCCGATTTTTAAATAATACAGGCCCGAAAACTTGTGTCTCGGCCCTTACCAAACTGTAGCAATGCCTGAAATACTCGTTGATGGGTTATTCGAGCGTGTTTTTGTTTTGTGTTTTTTCAACGCGTATGCATAACTTCGTAAATAGTGAAACGGTTCAATCAATTCGCTACAATACCTGAAGCAACAGTTAGCTTACCATGTGACGTCAATTACTGCTTAACGTATGTTTCCACGTAAAGTAAAGTATCATGTTATTAAACAATACCTGAGTAATACGGAATATGCAAGAATAAGCAAATAATGTAAATTCATTTCGCACAACCAACTGGGAAAAACCCTGTGCAATAGTGTGAGATGATATATATTTGGAAAACAAATTCGAAATTGAAAATATATTATGCAAATGGATTCATTTTATTAAATACTGAAGAATTGTCTGCCTCGTATTTTTGTTTAAAATGTGACTATTTAATAGGTATTTTTAAGATTTGTTAATGCTCAGTTTGGTCCCCAGAACCAAGTTGCGAGTTTAATAACCCGACTCGATGACAACATATGTTCTATGAAATGAGACATTTGAGAAATGTGGAATCACG
>JAWPHD010017667.1:0-43488 GCA_037043455.1 Cyrtodaria siliqua | reverse complement strand
CTGAGATGTTTCTTTTTTTTATTTTATATATATTTACAACAACATCTTATTGTTTCTTTTATAAGTTTCTCTGTATGTAAACTTTGTCGTTAGAGAATTCCTTTTGATGGGATGTAGTTCTGTTGACACTGTCGTGTCTATTTGGGCGCTGAAGACAGGATAATAGCGAGAAATATGTACACATCAATTCGATTCAATCTAACGTGTAGGCCTTATTGCCTACTGACCGTTTAAAGTCGGTAACCCTGTCTTCACCACCCATTCAGATTTAGGTTGTCTTTTTCATTGTATAATTAATTAATATTGCTCCTTGTTTGTAGTACAGCGCGAACAGACGATGCCATTGCGTTTGGACGCTGTGGTTTCTATATGACCCTATATCTCATTTTCATAACATCTGCTCCCAATTAAATTTTATTTTGTTTATTTCGTTTATTGTTTTCTCGTATAAGGCGAAGCATTTGTTAGAAATTGGAACGGTAGGCCTTTTCGGTATAGCTCAAATATTCGTACTACTGACATTTTAAATATGCAGTTCTAGTCGTGAACGGTAATAAGCATTTGTCACTACCGTTCATGAACAGTCTCAATTAAACAAAAACTGCAATATTTGTTTTACATATCGTGTTCGGCCATTTCCAAATTTCTCCTTTCGTACTATTTTTCTATATCATTATTCTAACAATAAAAAGTAGTCCATCAGATTGTTCATCTTTATTAACAGTTAATAAGCATGTGTAAACAAACGCATGTCACATCTTTAAGTAACCTTTTGATAAACTGGCGTGACATGGGTAATTTCGTTGTTTCGAAGTTTAATGCATTCACGGGATATTGGTTAAATTTATTATTATGACCTTTTTCAAACAAATGGATTCTCAATAATATAGTACTGAAAACATTATACAAATTATTAAAGAATGTTTTTGGCACATTAATTGTATTTTGATAACATTGACATAAATGCTTTGCTTGAAACTGGTAATTTCGTTTTTTCTGTCAAAATGAGTTATGATGCTGCAGTGTAATAACAAGGGTTATAATACAGTTATTCTCTCTGTTTAATCCACTAGAATTATCAACTGAACAAAACTGGTTTTAATAATTTGACACTCTTTTTAGCATATTCTGATAATGTACAAAGTGGCAACATGTGTAGACTTGTCTTTCATAATTACTTTTGTATAAGTAGTTCATATGTATGGCATGCACATTTTGTGCTATCTGTAGTTAAACTATACAGAGAAAAAAGGTTTAGCAAGTTACAGTTTCAGTCAAACCGAGACTGCAATTGTTCGTATGTTTCGTGCTCGGCCGTTTCCAAAGGTCCATTATCATACTCTTTTTTTAGATAAAATATTACTGTATACAAGATATACTGACATTATGGGACTCTTACGGGCTTGATCCCTACGTTCATTTATTCGTTACGTCATTAAGATGTTCGACTGTTATTGATGTGTGTTTAATACAATATTGTGTCTATGGCAGTAGTTTCTTGATTTTACAACCAAACATGTATTACTTCTAAACTAAACTAAAACTTGCTAAACTTTTTTCCCTCAGTATACAATGGACAAATTAAAGTGAATTAATCAATCCTTACAACATGTCAGTTTGTGGGTAGAGTAATAATTACAGCATAAGTATGTTTATTGATATTGCGATCTGAAACCCTACTCCAAAGCAAAAACGGCTGAATTGGCAAATAAAACCTTCGTCACAGAAATCAACTTAAACAGCAGGTGCGTGAGTGTAAACACTGGTTGATAATTAATACTCGAAAAAAATGTAAGGGTATAAGTACCTACACGAATGATGTAGAACAGAAAAACAAAGACAAATTTGCAATATACGTCATCAATTTGCAAGTTTCATCTATAAGCACTTATGATTTCTCTACACTATATATATATAACTTTACCACATCACCTTATCAAAGACAAGCGTATTGCTCTTATTCCAAAAAGATTCGCTTGGGAACATACTACATTTTTTGCCTGTAATAATATTAAAGCGTTTTTTACTAACGGCAGTTTAGACAATTACACTATGTGGACTTGCCAAGAAGTTTGTGAAGCACTTATCTCCTATTAGATAATAATTCCGTCAGGTAGGGAACTACCGTTTATAGACAAATTGTTGGTATCCCTATGGGTACGAACTGTGCACCCATTGTCTCAGATTTGTTTTTATATTGCTATGAAAGAGATTTCATGTTGAGTCTTTCACCAGATACAGAGGAAGATGTTGTTGAAGCCTTTAATGGCACCTCTCGGTATCTGGATGACCTATTGAACATTGAACAACCCTTTCTTTTCTACTATGGTTAATAATATATACCCTAAAGAACTTCAACTTAACAAAGCTAATAGTTCCGATATTAATGCTTCTTTTCTCGATTTACATCTCTCCATTGAAAAGGGTGAAATAATCAGAAAAATATATGACAAGAGAGATGATTTTAATTTTGATATTGTTAATTATTCCCATTTATATAGGGATGTTCCCCGAGCAACTTCTTATGGGGTATATTTGTCTCAACTTATTCGTTTTTCTAGAGCTTGTACTCAGGGTGAGGACTTTAATATTCGTAATATTTCTATAACTAAAAAGCTTCTCCATCAGGGAAACCGTTACCATAAACTTCGTAAAACTTTTGCAAGATATTATTATCGTAACCCTGATCTTCTGTCCAAATATAGAAGTAATTTAAGAACTCTTCTGCGACAAGGACTATCACAGCCTGACTTCTATGGTGACGTGATTTACAAACTTCTATCATTTTGAAACGCACTGCTTGCTTGTTAGTGGACTCATTGACAGTTCGCCACTACGCTTTTCTCTTTAATTGTGCGATTATCGGACATGCTGTGGACCCTATGACGTATACCTAAAGCCCAAAAGGACGGTGACGTTTGATGTTTGTCTGCAATCTTGTCTTGCCCTCAATGGTTTGATCCCTTGTTACACTGACTTCTGCCAAGTCATTGAGTACCTTCTTTGTGGCTTTCTAGGCTATTGTCTTTTTTTCGTACTCATATATACACAAACATCTTTGTGTTTTATTTATATTGCCTATTAATGCTGCCTTGTTGGTTAGAGAATAGTTCATGGCGGGGATTTCTTTCTTTACACTGTCCCTAGAACCTGGTTTAAACCTCCAGCGGCCTTTGTTTTTTGCCAATGACCGTTCCAAGGCGGTAGCCCTATTGTCAACCCTTGTGTGTTTTTGATGTCTTATTCTGACTTTTATTCATTATTATATGTAGTTGTTCTTTGTTTCTGTGTGTGTTTGTGGTTGACTGTCGTCCTTGAATGCTACTTTTCCTGTTCGATTTTTAGATCTATATATAACTATTTGTAAAACATGGCAGTGGAATTATTACAAACGCCTTCTTGATCAAAGGCAAAGGAGCTATAAAGTAAAGTGGATTAAAGATAAACATGCCAAGCAAGTCAATGTTTGATACCTGAGAAGTTAATATTAATAAATGTATTCTGTTAATCATTTAATAAATAGTGGACATTATTTTCGAGACACAAACACATTAACCTTTCTTGTGGTACTGACATAAGCGTTTGTGTCAAACATTGTCTTGCATGGCATGGTTTTCTTAAATCCGCTTTGCTTTTTTATTGGCTATGTTAATAACGTATACATCTGCACGAGTACATTACCCAATAGTAACTTAGTTGATGATAATTCTCTACTCGCAGTCACGACAGGGCATCAGATAATAACAGTAACTGTTGTAGAGATTGTTTGATAACGTTTCAATTGTGATTGCTTAAGCAAAACGGTAAAATACACATTGAGACATTTCCTAAACATTCTCAACTAAGCGGTTATGCTTGTTGCTATATACCACATGTGGTAAGCATAATCACAAATATTCTACATGATATTAGACAAACGTTAACCGCCGTTATTAAACGACCTATAAATCACGTATTCTCTTAAAGGTTGTATTCATTCAGAACTTCTTCCTTACTTTGTAGAAGAAATATAAAAAGATCGGACCGGGAAAGTAGCATTCAAGGAGGACAGTCAACCACAAAACACAGAAACAAACACGCAAACAGACAAACAAGAAGGCAAAAGCAATAATAAACGCAAACGACATCACAAACACAAAAGGGTTGACAATAGGGCTACCGCCTTGGAACGGTCAGTGGCAAAGTAGGCCGCTGGGGGGTTTAAACCGGTTCTAGGGTGCACCAAACCTCACACTTACCCTACTGTCATCCCATTAAAACGGGACAGTGTAAATAGAGAAATCCCCGCCATGATCTAATCTCTAACCAACAAGGCAGCATCAAAAGGCAATATAAGTAAAACACAAATATGCTCGTGTAAATATAATACAAAAAAAGCTTGTATGAACATAAATATGTTGATCAAGTTAAGTAAATACTGTTTGAAAGATGAAGACTCTAACACGTTCACATGGCACAATATAGCTTTTTTTTTGTGTTTTTTACCGTAATTATATTTTTTGTAATCGAATAAAGCTGGTTTTCGAACTTATTCGAGCTTTAATATTACTATAAATGCCTTGTCAAATTGAACAATCATTGGATGAAAGTTGAAGGTGCTAGAGTGTTCGCAAGGTTAAGGCTAAATAATGTGTTAAATAAAGCAAAGGCTCTAACTCCATTGTTTCTATAAGAATATACATATTTAACGTGTTAAACTTTTATTAATATAAATGGTTTCACCCAGGTTGTTTAAAGAGATGATCAACGACATAGGAACTACAGTGTTAACAAGGCAGAATATAGCATTTTTCATTAAAGCAGGCGTTAATATTCGATTAATGGTTTTCAAACTTGTCCGGGGTTTCATTTATGTCAAGGTTCCGACAACGTTTGGTAAGGATCATTTGCAGAATGAGGGTGCTAGCGTGTTAACAATACATACATGCAACTATACTCGGCAAAAATAGAAACGTCCCTCTTTTAATCTGTGATTTGTATAGGGTTGACTTTGTTACACTTTGTACAACAATCTAGATAAATTTCTTCATTTTATACTTATCACTCAAACATTCTGATCATAATTAATAATCATCAAAAACCAAAGTTTGCCTGTTGCTGCTAAAACATGTTTTATTCAAATTGCGAAATCACTATATTTTTATTAAGGGAGGTAATCTGAAAATATTCGTTCTTGAAAGCTGTATGGCGCAAAAATGAGTGAATAGATTAGCGTCTTTTCTCTGTTTTTGTGGTGATGAGGTCATTCTCTGTTTATGTCAATATAACAAAACTGTGTTGACCACAAGACCCGGAAATGCTGTTTAAAGCAAATCAAGGGGAATAAGTTTGCCCACAAGTTTGATTCAAAGAAAAAAAATTCATGACAATGCTGGCCATTAACAAAGGTATTAGCATTATACAACGAACCACTTGAAGACAATGTCAGTGAACAATATAGCAATGACATTAATCTCAAAATGATTTGTTGTAACGTATTGAGTTGACAGTAGGGTAAGTGTGAAAGAGTATGATAATGGACCTTTGGAAACGGCCAAACACGACACATACAAAATATTGCAGTCTCGGTTTGATTGAGACTGTTCATGAACGGTAGTGAAATATGTTAGCTACCGCTCAGGCCCTCTAGCCCCGGGTTGAGCAGAACTCAATATTCATCAAATCAATAGTACATAATTTGATGGCATGCATATGGCGGTGGACATAGAGATGTTCCTCCCCCATGTCCAGCGGCGTATGGTCCCAGTATCTAACAAAATACTATGCCCCGAAGAGCAAAATAAACAAAATGGAATTTAGTTGGGAGCAGCGCTTATGAATCCTGCATATCACAAGTAACAGCCAAAAGACTAAGTATGGTACAGCCTAGAACCTGGTTTAAACCCCCAGCGACCTTTTTGCCACTGACCGTTCCAAAGCGGTAGCCTTATTGTCAACCCTTTTGTGTCTGTGATGTCTTATTTGGCCTTTTATTCATCTTTAAATTTATTCTTTGTTTCTGTGTGTGTTTGTGGTTGACTGTCGTCCTTGAACGCTGCTATTCCTGTTCGATTTTTATATCTATATTTCTTTATGCAAAATATTTGTTTTATTCATTCATTTTATACCCGTGTAACTTATTAGTCAATATTATTACAACTCAAAATTCTTGCATGTTTATCCTCATTTCTCAAACCGAACATATCATAATAATACAATAAAACACGATGACGTAAACAACACTAATAGCAGGAATTTATTCGTGTTTAGGAGATACCCTGAATAGAAATAATTAATTCCAAGGTGTAATGATATATTGTTTAAGGAAGGCGGGCAGTCTCATACCTAACACTTAACCGGATGATATGAACCTAGGAGAAACAACACGCCATTCATCACTTTACATGAACAATGTAAAGACAAGTAAAACGTACATTAAGGATTGCAATAATCAAGGCTTGTCTTTTGTCAGTGCACATAAATGCTCAAAGAAATATAAAAAGATCGGACAGGGAAAGTAGCATTCAAGGACGACAGTCAACCACAAAACACAGAAACAAACATGGAAACAGACAAACAAGAAGGCAAAAGTAATAATGAAAGTAAACGACATCATAAACACAAAAGGGTTGACAATACGGCTACCGCGACGTGTCGCAAAACGCAGTGTCCCAAAACTAGTCTCAGCCAGCCAAGATCGTATCATGCATATGTCGTACTTGCAGATATCGGTCTGGGCATATACAGACCGATATACAGCGCCTACTAGTGATGAGCCGATATTGTATTCTCTGTAATTAATGTTTATTATTTAAAATGTTTTCCTTTAAGGTTTGGAACTTTCAGAAAATATGGTATAGCGAGAAGCAATACATTTATTTTATCCATCATACTCATTTCAATTCTCTAAGTGTGTCTGGCTCACTGTAGGAAAGAAACTTAACAAGCAAAGTTTAAGATTGATTTCCAGTGAATAAAGAACAAATACAAAAAAGATACTGGTATGCAAGTAGAAGCCGAACAGAAAATAGTGGTTATTGTACTGTTTGTTGTTATTTGATATTATTCAAACAAAAACAACTTACAGAGTAAAGTTAAGTTCACTTCAGTGTTAAAAATGACAACATCTGATTTCAAGCTCGCGCACGTGCTGTTTATAGGGGCCCTCAAAAGGGTAACCAATAACCGTTGATTGACAGCAGTACAGAAGTAGTAGCCGAAATGATAAACAAATGGATACATTTATGGTCATTATCCCTATTGGACGCCCCATTCCGTAAGAAAGACAACTCATCCCATTTATGACCTAAATATATTAACAAGAGATGTCTCCATTACGTCAGGGATAATGTCCGCTACTGCAGTATAATCAGATTTGACCGATCGATATTTTACTGCAGTATTGTATTTTTCCAATGTTGTTTATGCCTACATGTTATATAATCAGGGTTATATATATAAATTAGAGTTTTAATTTATTATCGTCTTCTGGTGTTGTCATGGGGAAGCACTGTTTAAATATTGGAGAGCAATTAAAAACACATAACTGCGCATGCGTGGTTAGCGCGCGACTTCCCTACGCGCAAATTTGCGCGGAAATGAGTGCTGAGAAGAAAATCATTTATATTTCGGTACATATTTACTTTTTCATATACGACGATTCTTCTGATGATGAAAAATGTATCTTTTTATTAAATTAAATTGATATTTTCTATTGAAGAGCTACGAACGTCGTTTGTTTACGGAAATTCGGATACTACTGCTGTTCGGCTACTACTTGTATACCAGTAAAGATAAATTGTAGTATGGTCAGCGAAATTGCCTTTGATGAATATACACTTTTAAATCAGGATAAACAAAGGGGCTACCATACTCTAACGTCCGATAAATGGAAGTTAGAGTACTCACAGGGTCACTAAGTACACCATACTACAAAAAATGATCGAGTCTGTCTTTTACAAAATATGTACAGCTTTCTTAAGCCTATTAACGATACGGTGTTTATGTACATATGTACCCTATAACTACAATATAAACGTCTTAACTGACCAGACAATTTTTACCAACGCGTCGAAATGTGCCTTACCAACACTTAATTCAAATCTAGACGTAATCGACACACATGCAAAATGTTATGACTTCAACACATAGAGAGAGTTTGGAAGAACGGTTTTTGTAGTGCAATTTGGTGGTTTAGTTTCTGTAAGTGTGCGAATAAGCAAAACAATAAGGCAATGTTTTACAAACAGTTTAGTTAATGTCGATTAATTTATAAAGACACATACGTCAAGCTGTGCGTATGTTCCACATGGCGCCAAACCACTGTTTCACACGTGCTTTTGATTTAGGTTATAAAGCAACGTGTGTGCATTATCATTAGACAACAGTCAACAAGGTTTTACGATGATGTATCTCCACAGTTACACGTGCTTTATGATACTTAGTATCGGATGGTTACAATAACTGTTATTCAAACTTATCAAACGGGTCACGTTTACCAGTACAAGACAAAGACACAATACAAACATCTATGTTATGGCATATCAGTAACCATTGACACATATCCAAACTATCATCCGTATTTCCGTAACTGAAATTAGATTATGAGCACATAAGCAAATATTTTATAAGCTAATATGATTATATGTTCTACATATATCTTTCTTGCCCAATTATTATTTCTATAATGACTCTCTCTCTCTCTCTCTCTCTCTCTCTCTCTCTCTCTCTTATGCACTGTGGTTAATTTTCAAGAACTTCCACAAAGGGATCAAAGAAACACTGTTGAAGAACGGTTCATCGCATTTAAGAAATAGTTTGAATTTAGAATATAATTATATTCACATAATAATATTTTATTATTGAAGGCGAAACTAACTTTAAAAATACGTCGGGGCCACACGAGCGCAATAAATAACACATGGCATGAATCTCACCTATAAAAGACCCTGTAAAAGCAAAATGCAAATAATATTCTTAGATAAACCGGGTTTTGTTCAACCTACTTGCGCATATAGCGCAAAAACTTGATCGAATCCACGCAATATGTGATCAGTGTCTACAATGTTACGTGTTTTTGAATCTAGATCTGACAATCTAATAATGAATAGTGTACATTTTGAAAACGACAGTGAAACTGTTAGATTGAACAGGGTCTCTACAAACTATCGACATTCAGAGAAAAGCAAATTAGCAAGATCCCTACTTCATAGTTTATTTGTTTATATGCTTTTTTTTCAACACTATTCCGGTATATATTCTTCGACGTATTTGATAAATAATGCAAAACCAATTCATTTCAGTGTTTTTAATGGAAGAATGATACCATCTGTGATGAGAATAAATGGATCTATTTACAGCAAGTCAGCTTAGTTATTGGCGCTGCCTTGTTATCTACTACCTGTCTCTTTATACAAGTCAATTATGAGTAATAATGTGTCCGTGATAGCAATTACCAAGGGTAATAATATCACATCCAGATGAACCTGCGTTATTGATTTCCCATCATCACTTCAGAGATTCTATGGCCAGTGACGATGTTGACCCTAAGATAAACAATAACATCTATCAGCGCAATGTGATAAGAAGCCTGTTTAATGAAGCGTCTGATGACACTTTATCAGAACCAACAGAGTTGCTGGATAATGAAAAACTGCTATCTACAAAAGCTGTATTTTGTAATTTTTTGTATGATTTATTCCTTGTTTGCTAAACTTTTAACTGATTTTCTTTCGTTTGGACTATGTTGTTCAGTCTATCTAAATACATCATATGTATCATTGTTCATTTCCTGCTTTGTTTTCCAAAAAATAAGGGAAAGAATCGTATGTTATTTTATTTGAGCTCAGTATATTTTTGAGAATTCATTCAAAGTAACAATACAGTTTAATTACAGTATTTGTATTATAATAAACATAAATAAAATGTATTTTGAGCAAGCGAAATAACTCTATTTACATTCCCTTGATTATTGTGCACTTACGCGCTTAATGGAATTTCGACATTAACTACAGGCGTATTACAACCGCATAAACGCCGAATAAATGCGAATACATTCTTAATTAATATATATAACTATTTACTAGCATGTTTACCAAAGAGTACATGTATTTTGTTGGCGTATATGACAAGTACCAATAAGTATTATGGCAGAGATGCAAACGCAAAATAATTAAACATTCACGTAACGGAGGTGTCTTAATATAGATATGAGCAATGTGTATAGTACTGTGAATATATTTTAGAAGTACATAATTATATCAAATTATCAATGATTATAGACCCTTGTTGCTGTGGGGACAAAAACATAGCTACATGAGATATCTCGAAACGTAATACTTTTGTTTTGAATAAATGATGATGGAGAACCTAAGTTTCATTTCCAGTAATCATGATTAACTTCATTATTGTTATATCTTGCTCATAAATATTCTCATTCCAACCCGACTGAGCATTCACTGATATGGTTCATTGTTTGAAAAACCCAACTGTTTGATGGTCTTGGCAAAGTTTTCGAAATAAATCAAAGGTTAGCCACCTCAAACTATCGCAGTGTTGTGCAATATGTGTTAGCTTAGCGATAATGGATACCTCTTTGCAAGTTTTATTAGCATTATAGATTAATGCCATTTTAATTGACAAGGCTCTATTCATCATTCCTGTCTTGAGAATGGTTTCTTGGAACATGTGTTGGTTTATGAGGAAGTGGAATGCAAGCCTAGCGAGGTATTTCCCGTATAATAACACTTGCGCGCAGGGCTATCACATTGTTTTAGCATCGCCTTAGCGAAAACTCTTAGGGTTATGATTCTTAACATAGCACACTATACAGATAGTTCCGCTCAAACTCAAAATTAGGCATTGTTAGGTCTAACAAAGAAGTTATATAGGTCCATTGGAACCCAGGTGGGTAATTCTTGCGCCGTAAAAGGTAGTAGTGTGTTCTTCGGTTTTAAATATGTTTAATAATTGCAAATATCTAGGTTCATTGTTATTGCAGGTCGGATGAATACAGTCTGAACTTGGATGTGCATCAATTATAAGATACTGGCACGAACATAAGACAGCGTTCATGCGTGTTGAAGAAGAGTAGGAGTTCTGGTCCAAACTCTGTAGTGAATGTCCACAAAAGCGCAATGAATGACAACACTCAAAGTTTAAAATCAAAACAAAAACAAACACAAAAACAACAAAACAAAAAAAAGAAGCATGTAACTTGACAAATATCAAAGAGGATGACAGAGAAAACTTTTCATAAAATATTTCTTGAACAAACAATGCGGTACCATAGCAATACTGGTATCGATATGCGAGGCCCGGTAATTTCGTATAATATTTAACTTGTATGTCCCTTATTTAATTGCGACATATAGATTCGTTAAAATACACGTGATTTTAACGCAAAATTGTATGCCGTCAACGTAACGTTCTGACGTCAATTCAGTAAATTGTGAATGTGAAATAAAGATCCGTTGTAAAATTAGACAACACAGTTTGATATCTTTAACATTAAAAATAACGACAACTGAGCTTAAAGGATGAAACGAACGTGGTGACTGGAAGAGTTCGAGCCTTTCAACATTGAATTGCATACATTCAAAGAAGAAATGATATCTATATCGAGTTTAATGTTGTTTTTCCTTTATCCATTTCATGCAGTTGTTTGTAAAACTTTTCATTGTTGCACACTTCTGAATGTGCTCTGGAATATTATTCCATAAAATGGTCCCGGAGTAAGACATGCTGCCCTTGAAAAGTTCCCGATTATGCTTAGGAATACTAAAAATAGTATCAGTTAGTGATCGAAGACTTCTGTCAGTTGAATTACGAGTAGTAAACATATCGGAAATATATGAAGAGGCAGTATTGTTCGAAACTCTATACATGAATTTGGCCTTTTGAAGTATAATTCGCTGATCAATTGTGAGGCAATTTAGTTGTTCCATAGCGGCTTGAAAAGTAATATACTGTTCACCTAAAATAACGTGACATGCCTTTTTTGCATTATTAAAAGGCTGTTGATATTTTTACGACTTGTGTTACCCCAGATTACATTACAAAAGTCTAGATGTGGCTGTATGTAAGCTTTATAGAAAATAATTCGATAATTCAAAGGAATAAAATATTTTATTCTTGACAGTAACCATACATTTCTGGCTATTTTTTTCTTAATAAACAATATGTGGTCATCCCATTTTAAATTTTCATTTATATTTACTCCTAAAATTTTATCACCGGTAGTTATCTGTAAATCAATGTCATTATAGCGCAAAGAAAGTGATTTATTTTCTAATCTGGTACGTCGATGTGGTGTGGTTACAAAAAGGACTTTCGTTTTTGACGCATTTAATACCATACCGTTATGCAAGCACCAGACTTTCAAAATATCAAGATCTTTCTGTAGATTTATTTCTATTATATCTTTGGATTCGTTTATTTCGTATATGGTAGTATCGTCTGCATACATATCTGTATTAGAAACAATGCCATTCAGTTCAAGGGGAAGGTCATTGATGAGCACCAAAAACATTAAAGGTCCTAGTATGGACCCTTGAGGTACCCCACACGTCATTAAAATTACATGTAAACAGTGGGGGTCAAACATATTTTTTGGCTTTGCGAAGCTCAGAAGATGGCTACGCAGGAGCGTCTGCTTTTATTCTTTTCAATCATATCAGGTATGAACATATATAGATATTAATAAACAAATCTCGATTCATATTCGGCATCTAGGCACCCTGAAATGCACGGTAAATACAATAATTATTTAAGACTTATACTAATTATCATTTTATAACCATTTGTTAAATTGAACACTGTAACGAAGATTTTTAAAATTGATTTTTTTTCAGGTTGTGAAAAAGCACCTTGTTCGCGCCATCAGTAAGAAACGACCAGACATCGATCTTGACCGCGGTGATACTTCACCAAGATAATGCACCGCCTCACGCGGCAAATTCAACACAACTAGAGATCGCACTCCTTGTTTAGAGTTGCTGAACCACGCACCATAAAGTCCAGACTTGGCTTTAGACTTTAAAGTTTTCCCGGAAATTAAGGCTCAACTGAGGCAAATAAGGTTCGATAGTGCTGATAATTTAAATACAGAAACGTAGAGAATTGTCTCAACATTTGACAGTACTTGGTGTATTGACACTTATGACAAATGGGTAATGCGTCACCGTGAGTGTTTGAGACTCAGTGGTGAGCATATTGAGAAAGTATGGCTGTGACGGTCTGAATGTTTCGCAAAGACGTCATCTAAAAGTAATAGAAATGTCATTTGTGTATGTATTTACTCTATTTTTGAAAGATATGATGAGAATACATTACTCTTTAACATGATGTTGTTGTTTTTCATACATGTACATTAGTTTTTTAATAACTGGTAATGTATGCGTATGTCTTTCTCTTACTCCGATAGCAGCTAACAAAACAAACAGTTCACTGAAAAGAGCCAACCACCATTTATATAACTACATAAACTAGTAGCTGTATGTTGATTTTTCTATCGAATTGTCTATGAATTAAAATTTAAATGCCATGTTGTCATTCATATCTATGCCCAATTATAAATAAAACAAATAACTTACATTCTCATCACAAATGACACATATCCTGCCAAAAAAATCCATGGAAAAGTGGGGTCATATATCTTCTAAGAAAGAACATGTCTCATGAATGAATGCTACCTTTAAAATCATAAACGAAACAAATTTAAAACTAACAATTGCTTGAAACATGTAACACATAGATAAAAAATGTGATATAAACCAAAAATAGCACTTTAAATTAGTGAAAATGCCTTTTACTAGCCGACATTATGCTACCCCAGTCCGACACTTCCTGTGAGGCAATGGATGTGCTATACCCCAGTCCGACACTACCCCAGACCGACACTTCCTGTGATGCAATGGGTGTGCTACACCTATACACACAATGTTATCTGATTTAGCCTGTTGATCAATCCATGTTCTTATTATTACAGTTACAGCTTAATATAAAAATATAGTAAATTAATAAAAAAGATAAAAAAGGTAATTTTGAAAATATATTTGAAATATGTTTGTGTATAATATCATTTAATTTATTTACATGCCACATTACATGGTTTAAAATTTGCATTATTATTTAGAAAAACGTGATTAAACCTCTCTGAGTAGCATAATGCATAAAGTTATAAGAAAATTGTCTCTGGTACCATTTTCAGTTTATATACTGCAGATTGGTGTTTAGATGTGTGGAAACTGAGTCAGTTTCTTCTTTGATCGCTGAATCAAATGTAAAACAAGATTCCAACGACTATCGGATGTCCTAATGCTGTTTTTGCTTGTATTGTTCTTTCGGTGTTTTATAGTTCTCAGTAGTGCTACTGAACTGCTGCAAGACAGTTATAAAGTTGCCTATTTGCATGCCAATACAGAATGAGAGATTACGTTTTAAACTTTTACGAATGTTTTAAAATAGGTAAGTTACTGGTCTAAGACATGTAAAGTGGTATTTGTTATACCATTTTATGGTGAGTTATGATATACTTGTATTTATAATGTTTGCTTTTTAAGAGAGTTATATACCAACTGCTAATGTTTCGTAATCTAAGACGTTACCCTAATGTAGCAGATCGTGACTCTCTTTAGTTGAATCATAGTAAGAAATACATTTTTATTATCTTCGTCAGTAGGTCTAGGGAATATATATGCGTCGTAATTTGATAGCGTAATGGAAGTTAGTATTAATTCTTCCTCAGTCAAATGATCCGTTTGCATGTTATGTTCATACAAACGTCCAAGATTATATATTAATATGCTAGTAGATGCATCCTAATGATATGGCGCCTGCATTATCTTGCAGAAATCTATAATATAGCATTACTATCTTGATGGAGCATGTAAAATGGTAGACAAGTAAATTTAATGGTATTTCAGGGTCGGATCCAAGTGGAGCAACATTTCTTTTAAAAGTCGCGTCCCTCTGGAATTGAAATAAGTGTTTCCACACGGGGTCGTATTAAGACAAAAGCTGGTAATAGTGGTAATTTGTTTCAAGCTACAAACCCATTACCCATTTACGGGGCATTTGTTTTAAACTAGTACTACCGGTATTTAACTAACATGCAAGTATCTAAAGAAGAGTTACGATAATTCATGTTTAGTGTTTTGTGATGTATTCCGAAAATAAAAGTACCTTTTTGAGAATGACTGCATAACTGTATAAGAGCGACTATATAAACAAATCGCAAACATTTTTTCTTGATGTACTTGTCACTACCTGTTAATGAACCTAATTAACCATTTATATGGTGAAGACATGGTTTAACTTGGTACACTAAAATCAATTATAGTACATTAATGTTAAAGGTCATGAAGTGATCTTTAATTGCGTTCAGCTGCTATTGCGTTCGCACTTACCGCATTACTGTCGTTTTCTACTCACTTTGAAAAAGTCAGTATTTATTGAAAACATGGATTAATACTGTTCTGTTTAGTGTCTACAGATTTGCACGTGTAGAATTAAATATTAAAGGTATGTAGCTGTCAACATTGAAAGACAACATATATTTCTCCAAAGCTGTTTTGCTACAAAACAATATATGTTTTTAGAAAATTCAGAAAATTCATTACCTTCTTTTCAAAAGAAACCATTTTAGTACGGTTATCCAATCTACTTCAAAGCGTACAGTAACACGATTGAAGATAGTTTCTAAGTGCTTTAGTTTAAGTAGTTGACTTTTTGTTGGCACATGTACATTAATATGACTTTCACATTAACCATAGAGCTTTGATAATTGTTGTTCACAAATTTGACACTTCGATGATTTTTTACATTATTTCTATAAATTATGACATTGAAATGGAACAACTATACAAATAAAACAATTTACAAAAGTGAAACGATTAGTAAGATTATCAGGTATTACGAAATAATTCCAAGTATATTTTTTATGTTAGAAATTGTCGGAATTTCATGATAAACCACACAAAATAAACACCTTCAAAGTTTGCATATAAATTTCATTGATCTGACCTTTCGTACTATGCACTAACCTGTTCTCGCAGTATTCAGATTACCAAGGAGTGAGGTAACTACGCACCTGGCAATAAATACGTCAAATTCAAATAAATGCTATATTGTTCTTCATATGTACATATTATGGGACCATAATTATACATTAGGTTTGAGTCAAATTAATCAAATTTGCGTTGATACTTTTTATTTCATGTATTTTTTTATAAATAAAATTATATTAATTTTATAGACAAATTTTCCAAAAATGTAGAAAATGGGCTAAATTACTTGAACATTAGAATCCAAAATCAAGACCGTGAACAATTATTTTTATAGGTGAAACGCGTTTAGAATTCTAACAATATAAAAAATCTTTAAATTATCTATTCTCAGGGAAACACTGCAGGAAGTTCTTTAATTAAATGTATTTTGGATTACAAACAAAAATGTTCACCCTTACCTCCAATGAAAAAAAAGAAGAAGAAAAACAGCATTGCGTGTGTAAATAGAGAAGTCTGGCCTTCTTCATTCTACAACTTCATAGACCACACCCGATTACCGGCAGCCGTAAGCACAGTTCGGCAGCCGTAGGCACAGTTCCCGGTAAAAAAAAAAACTAGTTTCAAAAGGGTAAATAAATCTAGTTTTATGACTTGTTAGCCTTAAACTATTAGAAAAGTGAATCGGCCATTTTAATTTGGAAGGAATGTTGTGTATGTCACATGATTCCCGTGAAATTTGAACCTATATTATGCGAGTTACGGTAGGTTAAATGTTGAAATTAAGCTAAAAAATGTGATTGTAGAAAGTTAGAGACCTGGTACTCGGTAAATAGTCAAGTTTTAGAGATTTCAGACATACTGCCATAAAATATCATCTTTCCTGAATAAACAGTCCAAATTTTAGCCCACAGAACATTTTATTAAAATAATTGTGGGTTTTTAAACACGACCGGGTATTGAAAAATAGCAGGAGTACGGTACAGTTCCATTATGTATTGGCAGGTAGCTAGTACAGTTCCGAAAAATGGCAGGCGTATGGTACAGTTCCAAAAATATCGGACGCTAAAGTCTTTTCTCCTTTGGTATAGTGGTGTAATTTCGAAAACACTAATGAAGAAGTACTGTATATAGAATTATATCCTTCCATAAACGTTTAAGAAAACCCACCAACCGTAGGAAAACGTGAATAAAGGCTCGTTTGAACCTTCATTCCGACGGTACAGTACAGAGAAAGACACGTTTTAATAACAATCGTATATTGTGCTGTGTTACGACCCCGTTTTATAATTCACCATTTATAATATCAGGCGTTTGGTATTTAGATGTTTTGGAATAGATTGCTTAATTTTAATTATTGCATAGTTGAACACATCGCATTAATTACGTTTTAAGGCCACTCTATGTTACTTAATGTATCTGAATCAAACGTCTACTGATATATAGGACACGACATTTTTTTTTTTACCGGGAACTGTGCCTACGGCTGCCGAACTGTGCCTACGGCTGCCGGTAATCGGGTGTGTAGACACTGTTCCGGAAAATATTAATTTTACGGCAATCGATAAAAACGGCATGACCTTATTATACACAGACAGACTCTTCCATTCCTTTGTCCGTAACATGTCTGGAATTCATGTTTTATACTTAGTCCGTCTAACTTTATTGTTCTAACCCCTAGATGACCACGGGAAGAACATATTGTTATGACATGCGTTAATAGAAGCAATATGCTCGGAATTGGTGCAGAGAAATGCTTCCTATAAGTTCTGTATGAGATCAGTAAGTCTGAATATACGCATTGCTAAGCATATGCCATACCCTGTTTTGCGTTACCCGAAATTTGCTGATGCGGCAAAGGCACCAGAAATGCATTGATCTGCAGGATTATAAAAAAATGTAATGATGCGACTGGTTATTAGAAATGTATTGATTCTACAGGGTTTCACGAAATGTACTGACGCGGGAGAATTACCAGAAATGTATTGATGCAGCAGAGTTACCAGAAATATACTGATGCGGCAGAGTTAACAGAATGGTACTTATGCGGCATATTACCAGAAATGTAATAATGCGGTAGAGTTACCCAAAATGTGCTGGTGTGAATGGGCTACCCGAAATGTACTGATGCAACAGCATTAACAGAATGGTTTCTGATGTGGCAGAGTTACCGGAAAATTACCGATGCGACAGGGTTACCAGAAATGTATTCCTATTCTATGTATATCTGAAGAAAAATGCATTACATATGCGGAAATAAAGGGGAATATTACCATCATTGCCTCAAATCCTCAGAAAAAAAGGGGAGATTTTGGTGAAATAAAGACTTTTCGGGATTTTTTTTTTATACTTTTTTTATACTTTTTTTTTGTGCAAAACTTCTATATTGTTAGCAAATATCGTGTACTTCAAAATAATGAAATAAAAGACATATTTACCAGACTTATTTTTGAGAAAAAGGCAGTTATGACACTAAATTTTCTAAAAAATGTATGGGTTTTGGAGCAAAAATACACAGACTTTGTTCTTTAATTTTAAGTTCTACAGATTCATTTTTTATTTCAATGGATTTCACATGTGTGAAAATAGTATAGTCATCTAGTTAGTTTTATTTAATGTTTAAAGTAAATTCCTAAATACAGGAAGACATTTATGCGCTAAGTATGAAAAGGCTATAGCGGTTAAACCAATAAATCTCTCCGTGGTCTGTATCAAAATACTGAAACTATATTTGAATTTAGTGTATAAACAAATTTACTGTGTTCTGTGAAAGCTGCATTTCCTGTTCGACTTTATTCTTATTTTCATTGTATAAACAGTTAATTAGGTTCATAATAATGAAATCTAGAGAAAAATATATGTCTGAAAAAGTATGTTATTTGTGTACATAATCGCGCTTAGACAAGTATGTGCGGAAAAGATGCGCATAAACAACTGTAGGACATGTCCTGAATCAACATTTATACAAATGATCCTTAGTAGAATCTATATTTGTGACCAAACAGAAACAATCTATCACTACTCATTAACTTGTCCGAGATATACTGACCAAAGACAAACTTTTATTTACTTATTTGCCCTGTATACTATCTCATCAGAACTTACTGTTTGGGTCAAACAATTTAATGCCCATGTCTTCAAAAAAGTCCTGTCGTTTATATTAACAACGGAACGTTTTACAAAGTAAAGATATCAATGTGCCGAGTTGACATGTCATATCATGTTTGTCGTTTGGCGTGTTTTGGGGTTTTCTGTGTTCTGTGAAAGCTGCATTTCCTGTTCGACTTTTATACTTATTTTTTGAATCCTAGTGGGACTGGTGTTACTAAAGAACAAATGATTGTTCTATTTTTTATTACTTTTTTTTATTATTATTTTGTTTCTTATCGCTATATCAGGTTCAAAGGTCACGATGATTGCTAATCATCGACATTCGAAGCGATCAAGAAATATACTAATCTATATTACTAGTTATATATATTAAATTCCATCAAATGCCATGTAAACACGATATGATAATAATTGTAACACATACAATGTCAGCCATATATGAATATCAGGGAGATACATTTATATCAGTTTTCATCGAAAACTTGTTTTCAGATCCTAACCATGTATTATTTGACAAACTATTCACCAAATTTCTTGAATAAATATTGTTTACACATGGATTACTACACACATATATATGTAGCACACACACGTGCCTTAACAAATGTTTTTAGAATAATATATATATATATTGTCTCATTTGGAAAAAAGGTAACATTGTACATTTTGGCCTGTATTGACCTTTTATTGTTTTCATGCGACTTCTGATATTTTCTACCTTGTCTAAACAAATTTTGGCTCGTATTCATTCATTTAAGATCTTTATGACGTCGTGGAATAAGGAGTCATTCCAGTTGTTTTTTTAGTACAAGAAGGTACCAAGCTGCATTTGCTTTGTGCGGGAAGGTGACAAATGGCATGTGGTACAGTTATGCTTTGAACAAATTAAATATTTTTAAACCACCAATGTATGCAAGACGGTACTATCCGTCATAAGGTACCTTTCTTCATAAACTGTCGTTGGCAAATATGTTTCACTTGACAAGTAAAATGGTTCCATGTGACACATGATACCTTTATGCACAATCTGTCATATACTTACTCAGGAATACATGGTGGGGCAAAAAAGCACAAACATGCCAAAAATATTTTGATCAAGAATGAGTATTGATAAAAGCATTTACTACCATATACTTAATACGAATTTCACCAATCTTGCAAAGTTTCATTACTAAAATAAAATATCTGAATTTTCCCAACAGTCCAAAACTTCTTTTGCATTTTTCTCAAACAACGAAAATATTAGATGGTACCTTGTGCTCTAATGGGACGACACACACACTCACACATATTACACATTAAAATAGACTATATCAATTTTTTTATAATTAATATGAGCGTTCATGATGAAAACAAAGTGTAAGCTCACGTGAGTCATTAATGTCAGCTACATCATGAGAAGCCATAAACAAGTCATGTGCATTTTAAGCATTTTCAAGTAAGCGAAAGATAATAAAATGATTCAAGCAATAATGAACGAATGCTATTTTACGGAACGTCGACACATAAATATGCCATATTGTGCGTAAAATGTGATGAAAAATTAAATAAATGAGTAAATAAAAAGTAACGTAAAAATCTATTTTCAAACTATTTACAAATAATGGATCATACAGTAAAAGTATTACCTATGTATAATGTAGAGCAACAAATGCTGGTCAACGGGCGTGTAAACGCAAATATAATTATATTACAATGATTATTAAGTCTGATTTCTTTTAAAAAATCTTAAATAAGACAGAAATCATCTACACTTCTCAAAACTGCTAACTACACCGCTCACGTTTTGGGTTATATATATCGATGGGTTGAATGTTTTTCAATAAAATAAAAAGGAAATACCAATTCAATCATTTTTACATCATTTCATTTTATTTTTTTCATGGGCAATGCTAGAACTAAACCACAATAAGCAATTACAAACGACCCATGTAAACACTAAAGTCACACTTTTATGAACAAGAAATGAAAAGTGTGACTTTAGTGTTTACATGGGTCGTTTGTAATTGCTTATTGTGGTTTAGTTCTAGCATTGCCCATGAAAAAAATAAAATGAAATGATGTAAAAATGATTGAATTGGTATTTCCTTTTCATTTTATTGAAAAACATTCAACCCATCGATATATATAACCCAAAACGTAGCGGTGTAGTTAGCAGTTTTGAGAAGTGTATATCAAATAACTCTTCCATACTATTTTCTTGGTAGTGTCTTTTCGCATAGGATCACTGTCCACACAATCTAACAACATATGTTTGACCGTTAACGGCGAAAAACAGGGTTTGCATTGTGACAATTGCTCACCTTGTAATAAATATGAACGCATATAACATGTATGCACCGGGCTAAAACAACTTAACCCTACTATAATGAGCCCACTCTTCAATCAATACGTGCAATGTTTAGATGATATGTATGGCAGTACACAAAGTTTACTTTTCTAATGTACACAGTGGGAATTAGATGTTTACTGATGGTCCAACATCAGATCAATCTGAAAACATACGTGTTCTTATTCTCGCAGAAGAGACATCACAATAGCACGAACCATTACATTGACTGTTTGGGGCATGTATGCGTGAGTTGCAGGAGTTCAGTGTTCAGGTATCTGCTAAAATAGCACCATTTCTCACACAAAGTGACAACTTACACCTCAAACAAACAAATAATATACATACATGTATGTGAATTTAATTTAAATGTACATGGTTTTGATAACAATAAGTGATTGCACCATTTCTCACACAGAATATCAATGTACCCCTCCTACAACAAAACGATGTTCGATGTGAAAATGTAATTTAAACTATAACTATCACTGAAGGGGGGGGGGGGGGGGGGGGGTTGGGGGGGGGGGGTGAATATTCCCACTTAGTTATTCTTCAGTTGTTATGAGTATATGAAGTTTGGGAACAACTCGTTCAAAACTGTTTGCTAAAGTGCTGGTAATAAAAATGTGTTACCCGACGCGAAGCGACGTGACAAGCATGTGATACGTGGCGGGACGCGAAGCGACGAAATGTTAGGGACAGATTGATATATAGTCCCCACTTCATTTTGTGAAAGCGTGGGTAAAATTTGCATGATTTTGCTAACATTATACTAATAGTTATATTGAAATAAATGTGTTTCTCTAAAGTAATATAGCAGCCAAACTCATGTGTGCATCTAATATTTTGTTTGACAAACCAAACACGATTTCAGATGCACAATTTTCCTTAGTAAGTAAAATGGTGTTTGTCCATTGAAAACAATATTTTATTTCAATTTTATTTTACAAAGTATGCAAATGGGTAGGGGCACAAGTTGTTACAAAAACGGCGTTTCCAATTAATAATATATACAGAGAGAATTAAGCTCTAGGGCTATTATGGCGGTCTCGAGCCGATTCAGGGTGTGATATGAAAACGCCCATTTCTTATTTATTTGTCATATAATTTTCAAAAAAGTGCCATATTTTTTCTGTAGTAGAACCTTTAAAGATTTACTAAAAAAATAAAAACGGGCCTACACCTAAAACATTATTTCTATTATGCGTTTTAGAACCTTTTTAAGACTTTTACTTTTTTCAAAAATCAAGAGTGGGGCCAGCACCTACAGATTTGTTTTTTCTTCTATTTGAATGCGTCTTAGAACCTTTTAAGATTTTTACTAACAATACTGAAAAGGGCGGCAGACATCGTACCTCACTTATTGCTTCTATTTCTGAAATTGTGTTTCTATGGTGTTCCAATGATGTTGTTTTGGCTACGGATTTAAATATTTCATTTATTCATACACACAAATTAAAACTATGCATTATGGATCTGAAGCGCCTAAGCGCCTCAGGACGCTTGCTGGAAATTAATAATGTTAGTTTTGTATTTATACACCAAAGGCATATGTATTTTTCACGAAATGTTCCAGCCGGTGCATGCCATGTGGTGTTGTGTTTGCTGTTTTTCCAGCGACTTTGAAACAATAAATAATCCCCAGACACACATGACTATTGATGTAGTTTTTAGCTAATTATATTGACATATGTGCTACTGTAATCAATCGATACGCGGAAGCTAATTACGAGTGATGATTAACGTATTACTGAACTAACACTTTTGGTATGATCAATGTACATGTGAGGCCATACTTAATGAAGGACCTATTTCCAGCCTATTGTATTTAGGGGGAGAGAATGTGTATAGGTAACTGTAAATTACAGTTAGACATGCAAAAAATGGTGGTATTCAATTTTGTACATCTGCCTAATCTGCCCGGACCGATATCTGAAAGTAAGACATATGCATGCTACGGTATTGGCAAGTCGAGACTAGGAATGCTGGTCCTTTTATGTTTGTGGTCAAGCGTCTCCGTGGCCGGGATAGATAGTAACTTTCTCGCCTTTCACCGCCATGGCATTGAATCCCACTTGGAGCTCGACTTGTTGACAGTATTGCATTTTTTACAATTTGAAACATCAAACGAAGCAAATAAGCTGTGTAGAGATTGTAGCCTTTAATATTAAGTTTCTAAATGTGTATACATCAAGATCACCATCAACGTAATTTTTTCAAGGATTATATAGTTACGTGTTTTACAAACTTCGTAAGATCCTAAATCGTGATCACGTTAATATAATATGTATAACGGCTGTTAAGGAATTATCACCACATCATTTGCAACGCACTGCAAGTTAGGTGGTTGACCCTTTTAAAATCCGACACAATACGCCTTCCTCTTTGTTTGTGCGACGATCCGATATATTGCTGACTAATCGATGCCATATACCTATATCCTTAAAAAGAACGATTACTTTTGATGTTCATCCTCAAGCCCGTCTTTTGTTGTCCTGGCTTCTGATGTCCTTGAGTTTATACTTGAAGGGTTTCTAGCTTCTTTTTTTTTAAATATTCATATATACATGCTCGTCTCTGGTAAACCATAATACCTATATGTCTGAGTATAGCTTTCGCGGGGATTATTTTATTCTCGTCAGCAAGTTCAAACCGGATGATTCTATTTCTTGCTCTGGCTTTAAAACAATAATATTTATTTGCTAAAAGCTTCTAATTGTATAATGTAGAGTAATAAGTATGCATGTGCTAGCACGAACTCTATTGTTAAACATACTGACTTGTTTGCTAAGTGAATTAGCGGTATCAATCAGAATATATAATATCCAAATACATGGAGCAAATGTCGTATGATCAGTGGATAAACAGGCACTATCTCCTGATGTACCATGTCGATAAAATAAAAATAAAAGTATGGAGAGTCTAGATATACACAAGGTGTATAGTACGCGCTATTAGATTTTGAAACTATATTAAAAGCTTTATGATACAGCCCATTTCATCCCGACATTTGCCGAACGATCATGGATAATATCGAGTTCCGAATAGCCAAATAGGTCGACCAATCAAACGCTGGTAGGTACATTAAATATTCATTGTAGCGGTGCCCAATATGACATTAAAATTAAAAACAATACAACAATGTCAGACTACAATTTTAACGCATTATATATGTATGTTATTAATGTGTTTGGTACTGTGAAAAAACATAAATTGAAGCTTGTGTGTTGATACAATTCAGAAACAGGATTGTCGCCACGAATATTTCTATGGTAACACCGGCTCCAACTAACGCTTCTATCGTAACACCGGCTCCAACTTACGCTTCTATCGTAACACCGGCTCCAACTTACGCGCACATGCTCTAATGTGCGCTGTTCAAAACTTGTTCTAGCAGCCTTGAAATCCGATCTAGAGTGGTTTCTGTATATAATATCACTAAAACTGTGGTATTTAGAGATCGGATACATATATTTTAACTCAATATATAAACACTGAAACTGTTTTTTTTGTGATTGTTGATATTTCTGTGACTACAAGAATCTGATTAGTTCTTGAAGTCATGTGACTGAATTATGAACATTGTACGGAGATTTCCGAAGTAATCGTGATATTGCGCTATTTGATTTTGAAAATATATTACAATCATTATCCTCGGTGTACTTCCAGACTACATCGAGATACGGTCAACATATAACATTATATTTATGTTTCGTTGGCATAAACCGACACTTAACCATCTTTAGTTCCTTCCTCTTGGGCGGAACTAGAAAGAATAACACCACCGAATTCACAGACTACTGTCTGGGATAATGAGCGAACATCGCCAAGAGTGGATATGATTACTACTCAGCACGTGTGTGGTCAGTTTATCAGGAACATTTGACCGTTTATTGCACATGTTGTCGATTTCATAAAAAAAACACGACCGTCTACCTCAATCATCACGCCATAAACGGACCAAATGTCACATTAGCGTAGAGACAATCAACATATTGTAAATGTTGAAAGAGAACCAAGTGTACTGTACTGTTTAATACTTGTTCATTCTCCCGAATTATATCATTTGTTTGTTTGTTTGTTTTGTCTCCAATTATCTTCAATTCCAATATTAACTATGTGTTATAAAACTCATAATAAAACCATTACCTTTTGTAATAACCGATATATATTTTTTTATAGAGTTTTATACTGCACCAAATATTATCCCTTCACAACTTTATTATTGAAAGTATACGAGTTTGGCTCAAGCACGTGAGCTTACTTAGAATGTAACATATTGCAATCTCTTTACATTAAATACAATATTGAAATGGCTCGATATTTTGCAAGCGGCATATCAACATTTTACAAAGTGTACTGTGATTAAAAGTCTACATCAGCAAAGTTTTGTTACTTCACCTTTTGTTTTTACAAAACATCTTGGGATTTATCTGGAATATTACGTGACATTTATTGTGCAGTATATAAATTATATAGCGGGAACTCCCGAGTTTCTTTTTTCCTTTATTATATAATGAATAGGCTGCAGATGCTACACAAACAACAACATACTTATAATTACCTACTTGTGGTGCACTTTTTTGAATACTTTCAGTAAATTATATAAGTTTTTGTACAACATTTAACTAGATTTACAGTTCTCTTCACAGTCAATGTCAAATAATAAAACATTTGAAGATAACAGCGTATTGCATGGCTAAATAACTGAATTCTTTTGTTCAGGATCTCATAATCAGAAAAAGGTTAAAATAGGTCAGTGTATTTGGGTACTATAGTAAATATGCGTTATATAATGTAAGTAGTATTTATTGGTGATATATATATATATATATATATTTATATACAGCGGTTCAGATATTAAAGTTGTTAAAAAATGCTATTAATTAAACAAATTATGTAAACATTAATAAAAATGTGCTTTTGTCATATATCTCTCGTATTTGTTGGTAATAAACTGCTAAGGACCCCGCTTAAAAAGAAAAACTCACTCGTTCATTAAATTTATAAAAAGCCGCCAATAAGCCAAGCATCCTTTTGATCATTCCCATCATAATGTCACCACCACCGTAAAGATGTATATAATAGACAGAAAATATTTAATTGCTGGTTTCGATTATAGGGCAATCTTTCACGAGATAGTAAGCGTTTGGGTATTTTAATGATTGAGTGAGTGAATGAACAAAACATACAAAACACTGAGTGAAGAAATTTCCTTATAATCAAACCTAGGAGATAAAAAGTGGTTTATTTATTACATTTTCTTTCACCAAAAAAAACTTACTAAATGCCAAACTTAACACTCATTGAGGGTGGTAATTTTAATTATTTTGACGAAAAACGAATATGTTGACCATAATGCCGCGGGGATTTTGATGTTATACGGAAAATATAACATGTGCATACAATACTCTTGTAAGCTCATGTAACTTAAATAGGTCAATCTAACATTACTAAAATGGTGCCATTAAGTTTCGGTGCTGTGGTTTCTATAGGACATGTTCTCATTTATGCTATCACTTTGGTTGTTTTAGATACGTTTTATATAGTACCGAGTGTCTGTATATCTGGAGAAAATGAAAACAATAGTATAATGTAATCAACATATAGTGTGCATAGAATAAGAAGAATATTTCATGGGTATCGGTGAAGATCGGGAATTCCAACACAAGGTATAATTGTTTTTAATCGTTTATCAAGTATACCAAGGGTTGGAGTTTTTCTATCAGAACCGGATACCCATGATTGATTCTTTTTCTTGCCTACCATTTATATTCCGCGCGTTGACGTCGCCAACTACTAAAGTTGTTGCATGTTTAATTACACAATAACGTTATGCAACTGTCATTGTTGATATCAGCGTGTGACTTTCATCTTCCCCCATGTGTAAGATCAGACTTTCCATCACCCATGTAAAACGCGAATAACCTTATCCGGTATGCAAGAAAGACTAAACAGATCCGTTTGAACGTGTGTAGCCTGCGGACAATACAGCTTTCAACGTGCCTTGTGTTGAGTCTATAGGAACAATAGATATGTAGATGATTCTAATTACGTAATTCAGTACTGATTCTTAAACTATAAGGTATATAGGGACATTAATAATATAGATATTCAAACAAACTGCATGCACTTATATTTATGTAAGCCACTTTTAAAAAAAGGGTATGTTTAATCATATACTAGTATGTAAAATGATGTAAAGAACTCGTTCACGTAAGACTGCAGATATCTTGCTCTTATATCATTCATTTGTAAGAAATGTAAATACATAACAGCTGTCTCCACTGAAGAATTATTACCTGTTGTTTCATTAAACGAGCATTAATTTGTGCGAAGACCCGCTAGTTCATTGCTGTGAGCTGAATACCTTGGTACTTATGTCAGCTGTTGCGACATGAACGTGGGAGGAGTGGTGTCTTTATCCATGTTTGATCCAATTGCACACATATTACACGTTCCCCGAATAACCAATGCAAGTATAATTAGCACGTGTGGTTGCTATTTTTGTACCGTGTAAAATGCTCGTTTGGATTTCAAGGTCTCACTAAACAGTTATTTCCCTTGCCAGTCACGGTAGGCACGGTAGGAACTTTCTTGAGCTTAAAAAAAAATATCTGTGTTATTCGGTTCTTGTTTATTTCTTAAAATGTGCAAATATTTTCTTTCTTTTTTGTTGTTGCAGGTGACATGAATGGGACAAGTTCATGATTTCATACAGGTTAGGATATGCCTGAATGTTTCTGAGCCCAGATCTGAGAATCTAATACTGGGTAGTGATACATTTGAAAATGTCAGTGAAATGGACAAATTCAAGAGGGTCTCTTCAAACTATTGATATTAAAAAAAAAAGCAAATTGGTCAACCCCGTGTTTTTTGATGGATATTTCGCGCAACAGACATCAAGTTTCACAAAGAAAATGTTTTTAAGAAAATTCATTAAGTTCTAAAGTGGTCCAGAGGGGTCCTGCTACATATGCAGAGCTATGTAAAATTAACTGTGTTGTGAGACGTTTAAGCTGGTCCAAACGTTAGCAAGTGAGACAATAAATACATTTCAGTGACACGTGTTTTGATTTCAATTTCGCGTGTTTTGATTTATTTTGATTTGTTTTGATTTCAGTGATGCGTGTTTTGATTTCAGTGACGCATTTCAGTGACGTGTGTTTTGATTTCAGTGACACGTGTTTTGATTTCAGTTTCACGTGTTTTGATTTCATTCAGTGACGCGTGTTTTGATTGAGTTCTGTGGGTGCTACAGGTCCTGACTTTGATTTTATATCTGTATTTGATACGCAGAAAATTAAAAGACATTGTTTTTCTTGTTATGAAAATATTTTATCTGTTCAATTTCACTTTTGTACACACATACTAGAAAATACTGCGAATTAAATATAATCTTTCACAATCGTTGTGTGTTATTTCGTCGACCTAATTCAATTACGTATAGAATACAGTGCCAAAAGTCCAATATGATTACTACTGGATACACTTTAAAATCTATTGTAGACTAACTTACAAGTATGTTTTTTTTGTCGACCTAAATCAATTACGTATAGAACACAGTGCCAAAGGTCCAATATGATTACTACTGGATACAGTGCAACACTTTAAAATCTGTTGTAGACTAACTTACAAGTATGTTTTTTTTGTCGACCTAAATCAATTACGTATAGAACACAGTGCCAAAGGTCCAATATGATTACTACTGGATACACTTTAAAATCTATTGTAGACTAACTAGCATTAATGTTATATAATTTACTCATAAAATGACCGCCAGTATGTCTTCTGAAAGCTTTTAAGAAACCCTGTTCAATATATATATCAACAACCCATCCATCAGTTAACATGGTTTAAAGTAGAAACCTATCATTTTATAATGGAATATTTCTTCATTTATTCTCGTCTACCCATTTATGCAAATGGATACTGGTGTCTAAGATATGTAGAATAAATAAACTAGAAATTCGGGTTAAGCAATTGATAGCAAACTTTTAAGTACTATTGGTGGACCATCTTTAAAACAAAATCCAAAATCGATTGGATATGGTCTAGTGAATAAGTGTTTTAGGCATGAGCAATGTCAACCATATAGTACATTCAACACTATTGATGTGAACAAAGATTAAGAAAGAATACTTATAGGGCAGTAATTGTGCGCTTATATTCGAAAATTGAAATAAAATCAAATATGGTTACATGGATTAACTACGGTGTTCCTGTTGATCGAGAGTTACATCAACGCGAAGGTAGGATGATGGTGGTACGATGGCAACTGTACGATGTTACGATGGTACGATGTCGATAACGCAATATACATTCCATCCAATCATCGCTAACGTACCATCGCCATCTTGATATCGTACCATCGCCATCGTGACATCGTACAATAGCGTTTACAAGTCGATACGCGATGGTACGATGTTATTGTTTTATTTCACACGGTTTATATAAACTCTCAAAATGACAACCACACTTTTGTTTTAAAATATAGTACTCACACAAGTATTCAGGAATTACAATGCTGTTAAATAGGCAAAGCCATGTCTGGTCGTTTTACCATAGCCAAATGTTCGAAAAATAAATGCTGATAATGGAAATCCTTTGGAAACAACAAACACAATCCAGAGAATACAGTAGTAGACTCGGTTTGATTGAGTCTGTTCATGACATATAATGTAAGAAGCAACACCTCTCACGCCCCTAACTACTTCAAAGCCACCTATACTGGGCAAGTTGATCCCAAAGGACCAGTTAAAGTAACACTACTGATTCGTAAACTTGATATGAATTGCATAACACAGGTTGCCATTTGTCTCTCAGCAGCGTCCAAACAAAGCAAATAATATATCTATCTGAACTTTAGAAAATACATAAGAAACACATAAACTGTCAAAATGACAATATAAGCGTGATTCCCGACTTGAAATATACTATATGTATTCCTTCGTCAATATAAACAGCATAACTTGGTTAAATATATACTTAACGCCATTAAAAACGCAAGTTTGGTATTAAGTTTGGATTTCGCATAATTCAGATTTTACTTCTTTCAATACATTTTTAATTTTATCAGTCACCAGATTTAAAGGGAATGTGGAAAATTTCTAACATGTACATAACACTACATTCGATCTTGGAGACATTTAAATTAGAAATAAAAACACAATAAAATAAACACGAAATAAAACAAACTTCCACTCTTACTGACTAAGTATACATCAATTCAAAACCAACTACGTCAGTATTGTTTTTTGTAGAAAAACAAAAACATTATGTCTCAACCTACACGACTGTTTATAGGGTCAGGCAAAATAATATGTCGCCATCCTTTGGAGGGAGAGACATAATAAACAAATAAGCTTGTTAGCGTTTCTTTGTCAATATAGGCAAAGAAATCCCTCTGAAAATGTGTTTTGAACGTGCTATTTAAATTACGAAATGGATACCTCCCAGAGCTAATATAGATATAAAAATCGAACAGGAAAAGTAGCATTCAAGGACGACAGTCAACCATAAACACACACGGAAACAAAGAACAACTTTAAAGATGAATAAAAAGCCGCATAATATATCACACACACAAAAGGGTTGACAATATGGCTACCGCCTTGGAAAGGCCAGTGGCAAAAAAAGTCCGTTGGGGGTTTAAACCAGGTTCTAGGGTGCACCAAACCTCACACTTACCCTACTGTCATTCCAATAAAACGGGACCGTGTAAATAAAGAAATCCCCGCCATGAAGTAGTAGGCAGCAATAATAATGGGCAATATAAGTAAAACACAAAGATGCTCGTGTATATATAAATACAAAAAACAATAGCCTAGAAAGCCACAAAGAAGGTACTCAATGACTTGGCAGAATCCAGAGCAACAAGAGAATAAATCATTGAGGGCACGTCAAGACCAGACCGCAGAAAAACATCAAACGTCATCGTCCTTTTGGGCTTTAGGAAGACGTCATCATAGGGTCCACAGCCTGTCGGGTCATCGCACAATTAAAGAGGAAAGCATAGCGGCGAACTGTAAATGTGTCCACCACCAAGCATGCAGTCCATTGCAAAATGATAGGGTCTTAATCTCTTTTAACAAGTTTAACAAAGATAGTATGAAAGTGATCATGACCAAGGATCTTACGAAGTTTGTAAATCACGTCACAATATGTCAGGTTGTGATATTCGTTGTTGCAGATGAATTCTTAAATTACTTTTATATTTGGAAAGAAGATCAGGGTTACGATAATACAATTTTGCAAAGGTTTACGAAGTTTACCGTAACGGTAGCCCTGATGGAGTAGCTTTTTTTGTTATACAAATATTGCGAATATGTAAGTCCTCAACTCGAGAGATGCAAATCGAGAAAAGAAGCGTTAGTATTAGACATATTAACTTTGTTTATTAGCTTTGTTATTTTCTTTAAATTGAAGTTCTTTAGGGTATATATTATTAACCATAGTAGAAAATAAAGGGTTGTCAATGTTCAATATGTCATCCAGATACCGAGAGGTGTCATTAAAGGCTTCAGTAATATCTGCCTGGGTATCTGGTGAAAGACTCAACATGAAATCTCTTTCATAGCAATATAAAAACAAATCTGCGACAAGCGGTGCTCAGTTCGTACCTATAACCTACGATCGTTCCATACCTGACGAAAATAGTATCTAATAGGAAGATGCGTGATTCACAAACTTTTTGGCAATTCCACTTATTGTAACTGTCTAAACTGCCGTTAGTAAAAAAACGCTTTAAAATTTCAGGCCAAAAATGTAGCATTTTCCCTAGCGAATGCTTTTTTAATAAGAGCTATAAGCTTGTCTCTGATAAAAAATGCTGATTACTGAAGTAATTTATCAATAACTAACAGTTATATGAACAGGTAGGCTCATAACACTTAATAATAATGTTTCTAAGATCTTCTCGCGCACTACTATGTTACCAAAATTAAATTGAATGACAAGAAAGTAATTCCATCCAAGCTACATGTATATAAATAACACGAATACAATGACAAATAACAATAAAAACAACTCATTTCGATCGAAAACAATATGAAAGTATACAATGAAAATGTTATTGAACTAGCAAATTATTACTTGGAACTCGTTGTTTTGTCGCAGAACTACTCCCATGCTCGTCGTCCTGTGCCAAAACAACTCGTTCCAAGTAATATTTATCCATATACATTCACTAACATATACAATATATTTAGACTCTCTCCGGCAATATCTGTTATGTACTTCTTACTATATCATTATATCCTCATTGTATCCTCGTTAAGACTGAGGAAAGCCTCGTCTAATAGTTACGTCTCTTTTTTTCAAAGTAATGATTGTACAGTGTAAACACTTCTTTAGAAATGTAATTATAAGTTACATGATAATGGGATTTTTTATGCTGTTCGTGAACTTTAACTTGGTCTTGTCTTGATTCTTAGATAAACCCATTTACTGTGGAATAATTTACATAAAAACAGTCGTAGGAATATAATTTACACATATCTTGATGATAAAAACTTCCAAGTTTATATTTTATCGTGCAATAAAACCTTTTATATAACACATTTCTTTACTTTGTATACCTTTCAGTTTGACTGTACTTGTCAGCTTCTCACTGAGAAAACCATTTTCTCCAATGT
Source organism: Cyrtodaria siliqua (assembly GCA_037043455.1). NCBI lineage: Eukaryota > Metazoa > Mollusca > Bivalvia > Adapedonta > Hiatellidae > Cyrtodaria > Cyrtodaria siliqua. Next base: position 10,429 of record JAWPHD010017667.1, on the reverse strand, counting down.
CTAGTCTTGTAAGATAGGTGTTTTCCTCATGTGAAATAACTCTTTCTTGCATACCGGACAAGGATATCCGTTATTTTACCGGAGCTAGATATTTCCATCTCATCCTATGGTCGAGATAAAATTCACGCGCGCCGACATCCGGTATGCAGGAAAATATGTAAAACGTTAGTAGCTGGCGTCGTCGGCGCACAACATGTCTCTGATATGCAAGAAAAAAAATCTATCATGGGTATTCGGTTCAGATAGGGAATTCCAACCCTCGGTATAAGTGTTTTAATCGGAACCTCGGCAGAGCCTCAGTTCCGACCCATAAAAACACTTATTCCTCGGGTTGGAATTCCCTATCTTCACCGGATACCCATGAAAGATTCTTATAATCTTCCTGTGACTCGTACAGGAAACGTCATGACGTCACGTTGTTGACGTCGCCTTATTTTAGAGTAAAATCAAATACAGTTGTACTAATCGCATAATGGGAGAAAAATAATCCAGCATGAGTTTATCCATGTGAGATAGGGAAATCTCACTCTCGGGATCAGAACTGCAACCAGGAACTCGGCAGAGTCTCGCCCCTAGTTACAATTCTGACCCTCTGGTGAGATTTCCTCATCTCACATGGATACCCATGATGGATTTTTATATTGTTTGTTGTGTTGCAACCTTTGCTTCTAGTTATCTACGATAATATTTGTAGAGGTTGCCTGGTTTTGGTTGAGTGAGTTTTGTGAATGTTACATTCATTGTTCCACCGCTATGCCTACTTATATACAGAAAATGAAAGAAACATAAGAATGAGTATCATTTGACAATATGTTGGATATCAACGAACATACTGTAGAAAATGAACGTGAACGGTAGCAAGCATATTTCACTACCGTTCATGAACAGTCTCAATCAATTCGAGACAGCAGTATTTCATATTTATCGTGTTCGGCTGTTTCCAAACTCTTTTATTTATCCGTTCAATGCATGAACAAGATGTTCCTATCTGTGCATTCTAACTTATTTGTGTACAGATATAATATTTGTACTAGAAAACATATTATCAAACAGACCACACTAGGGTCTTTATTGTAGTTTAGCCCTGGATTGTTTCAAATATTGATCAAAAGAAACAGACGACGAAGGCATATCAATTATCAGCAACATCGTACTTTTATATTGAAATGTAATACTTAATATCAAACAGACCCATCAATTGCAGGATAGACATCATTAATATTTCACAATTTGAAAAGTATACTTTTTTCTCATTGCTTTTGCGTTATAGTCAGAAAATAGTTCGTGCTTTAAGGCAGTTCGAACAATTTCAGCTTTTAATAAGAGGAACAACTGATATGACAAGCCGTTAGGCCACTGCGTCAACATGTTTCGTGAAATTCTCCCCTGGGCTATGTTGCTGTTCTGGGTTGTCATTGTATAGCTGAAATATAGTTTTTCATTAAGAATCCCATTATTGTACGCATATATTTGTGTTGTAACCTATCGGCATTATGTAGTTATGACTACTATCCCTATACAAACAACGCAGTATAGTATATACTGAATAATAACACCCGATCCAAAAGTAGACGAAAGTCTTGGACTATTGGATAACGATCTTACTATAACCACTCAACGCCATTGTTTTGACAGAACTACTCTGGAATTTTTGACATGTTGAGCGAAGCTTTGCTTTCCATAAAATGTGGATGTTATTTAGAATAATTCTGCACTTCACGTGTTTGACGATTTGGATTTGCGACAGAGCTAATTACTTTGTACTGTTTAGGCAGGCTACTAAAACAGTTTTCCTACAAATGTGCTAACGTTGGGCTGTTCCAATATAAAATGACATCAGAATATCATTTAGATAAAACCCTGTTTGTCACCTAGTTTTCCATAACGCTAATTTAAAAAGCTTCTTCCTAGTATGTTTTATTAATTGTTTTCCATTTATTTTGCTGAGCTTTAGAATGTTTTGTCGAGTACTACATTTCTGTTAGCAACTTATAATTACATCGGTATCCCCAGATATCTAACATAACATAGTATAATACGTATTCATGGATATTGCGTTGTATGTGTGACTAAATAAAAAAAATAGTGCTTTGAATTAACAATCTGAAAAGCATATTTCAGTTTAATCAATGAACATGTATACAAGAAAGCAATAACTAAATTACATGCAAATACCCAACGTCCATATGTCGTCTATTTAAAAGTATAGGAATTAGAATACAACATTTCAAAACAGGTAAGGAATGCATGTTTATCAAGAAATTGTTACACGATTAGAATTTAATCGATATAATACATTTAAGACAGATACTCCCATTTTTGATCATATGAGATAGTGGACATCTACGTGACGTCACGACGATCCATGTACGATTTCCTGTCTCACATGCATACTCATAAAGGATTCTTATAATCTTACATGACATGTGACTTACGACGTCATAACGTTACGTCGACGTCGCCTTATTTTGGCGTTAAATCAGTAAAGTCATTGATTTTATGCCGGTAATAAACACATAATGGGAGAAAAATAATCCATCATGAGTGATCCATGTGAGATAGGGAAATCTCACCCTCGGGATCAGAATTGCACCAGGCACTCGGCAGAGCCTCGTCCCTGGTTGCAATTCTAATCCCTCGGGTGAGATTTCTCTATCTCACATGGATACTCATGATGGATTCTTATAATACCACATGAGGAAAATACTTATCTCATATGACTAAACTTTGGAGAATATAAGAGTCCATCATGAGCACCAGCTGGCTTGCGGAACGTCGGTGGTTCTACCCAGGTGCCCGCCCGTACATGAAAATTGCCCGGAGGGGCACCTGGGGTCTTCCTCCACCAATGGAAGCTGGAAAGTCGCCATATGACCTTGGCTGTTGGTGCGACTATAAAATCCAATTCAATCAACCATCATGAGCATCGCATCCTTGTGAGATAGGGAAAGCTTATCCGAGGGGTAAGAATTGCAACCAGGAACGAGGCTCTGCCACGAGGCATTATGCGCTTAGTTCCGGCATAAATCAATAAGAAACTTCAAGGATTGCATTGATTGAAACTAGACTAAGGCCAAGTTAATGTGACGTCATGACGTATCATGTAAGATATCTCACATGAGGAAAACACCTATATCATATGACTAAACATGACTAAAAGAGGTAGAAAACTCTCTCTTACCTAAGACATCATGACACTAGTTGACGTCGCCCTATTCTGACGTCAAATCAAACACAGTAATTGGCGTTACTTGCCTGATGTAGGCACAAACTGGGAGAAAAAGCCATCATGAGTTTATCCACGTGAAATAAGGAAAATTCGCTCGGATGCGATTTCCCTATTTCGCATGGTTACCCATGATGAACTCTTGTATGCTAAGTCGTGTTTTGTGGCACACCAGGAAACAAACAGGCTACGTGTGCTATTTTAAGTGCTGTCATGTCATTCTCTCGTGAGAGTTAATTTTAACAGAAACTATAGCTTCACTTCGACATTTATTGGAAGACAAGTAAATTATAAATGAGAAAGGTTGACGTTAGAAGTTCTAAGAAAACCCGACAATCATTATTAAGAGAATAGATAAAGTAGCTATCCCGCCAATAACAGCCACATTTTATAACGTATGTACACCGCTTTTAAACCTACTGACGACGAGGTATAAATATAACATATTTCGAGGATCCAATTTCTATAGACACAATATAAGCGGCTTTAACCAGCCAGGCTAAACCCCAAAATGTTAAGAACCCGTGAAAAATACTATGACCTGAACAAATGGATAGAATTTTGATAAACGGTTTTGTAGTGCAATTTTTGCCGTTAATTGGCGGGTTAGTTTCTTCAATAACTAACTTTTTTGTACTGTTTTTCTCTAGATGTGTACTAAGAATATACGCTACCAGTATTCATGACGGGAGACTGAGCTTTGTCTGTCTGGACATGTTATTGTCCGTAAATGTTAGGGTCTTGTCTCAAACGTTGCATTTTAATACATATACTCCTCAAAATAATTTAAGGACCATATTTAGATTTGGGTCATTTTTAAAAGTGCCGTAATTGAATAATTTACATCTTTTTTTTCAATTTTTAGGTTTAGTTGTATTCATTTACAGTTGTTACATTACACACATGTATTAAGTTTTTATATGAATATGAAATCCATAAAATTAAAGATTAAGTAATTATTACTGTTCGATTTTGTTGTCCTTAAATTATTTTGAGGAGTATATATTTATTTCTGTTTACATGGAATTGGTGTTTAAAATGCTAGCTTTTGGATGGCTGAGTTCTGTGAAGCCAAACTTTTTACTCGACTGTTACATAATACAGTATAATACTGGTAGTTCGAGCTCTTGCATATATTATAATCACATACATTCACGTTAGTTAAACCTCTCACTATGCAGCATCACGTGGTCACGCCTTAATTCCATTAAGCGGTGGAAAAACTTGTGTTCCCAGGATTTTATAACGGATAGTTCGACAATAAAACACGTTTACCAACATTTATACTGAAAAAAATGCAACACCCTGTTTACAATTACCTATTAAATGTTTTAATTTTACAATATGCAAACTTTTTAAACCGAAATTAAGATTTGTTCATACCCCATCGAACCCCGTTTTCGCTTCTTGGAGAAGGGGTATAAATGTTAATACTCGGACCACGTAATAGAATATTCAGATTACACTAACAACTATACCCAGTACATTTAAAAACGGAACATTTTCCATTATTTTTATTCCACTGGAGTTTTGTTCAAATCGAGACTGTATTTTATGTTAGTACACAAGTGTCTTTGTCCCAAAGGTAAACATATGGCGATAAATAGCTGCATAAGATGTGCTCTGCTTCCTTCAGTAAAAATACTTTTTCCACGAGGATCTTTAACATCTCTAAAAATTAAAAGTACATACATTCACCGTATTGCATAGTACCTAATGTTCCTGTAAATACCACTGCACAATAGCATTCCTATAACCTACATTGCAAGCCATATTAATAAAAAAGGAATGTCAAATATGTATAGACAGACACAAGGTGTACTTGCACATTATTAGCACTTACTGCAACTATGTATATGGAAGAGCGTTCCAATTATGAATAATACCTATCCACGAGTGAGGAATTCGAAAAATTGTAACGATATTTGCTCAGTAATGAATCTCTATAGAAATTGTGTCCTTTTACATGTTTGTCACCAAGGCATCATCACACATCAGAAGTACTGGCACATTATTTATTTTTAGATCTACTGGGCTAAAATTCTTCTCCATCAATTATTTCAGTTTTTAACTGCATTTAAATTTAATTATCATTCTTCACTTACTCACTTTTTCACTTGTAAAAACTACATTCAATCGCACCGACAGCGGAGGCAGTTTATGTGAAAGTGTCTTTATTAGTGACAATCCAATACTTAGAGCATAGGTGAATTAATTTAGATCGGTCTACTTTATGACCCAGTTTAAATTTTACCTTTAACAATTTCCTTAAGTACTCTTTCTGTTTTAATGCTTCGCTTATTGCGTAATTATTCACCACACTCGTACTTAACTATAATGTTCATATACATAATATAAACGGTTTGGGAGTTCAAAAGTTTGCCGTCTGCAATATTTCCCAATTCCAGTTATAGACTTAAACGAACCGGACGGCATCAATAAACCACCACGTTTTGATGTCTTTAGTCAGGCACATATATTCTTTTTACATTCAATTAGGCGCTCCTCTGACTATTTTTCCTGCACTTATTCTCCAGTACGCTATATTCATTTCAGCCGGATTGCATAGCAAATCTAGGCTTATAGTTTGGCGATTTCCATCCGCCTATAACTTGGCATACATGTTCATTATCACTGCATAATGGTATATGACAAGAACCATAACTCGCTCAAGCATTTTACGTGCTATTATTGGAAGACAAATAATTATCCACCCTTTTAGTTAGATGTGTTCAGTCATAAATGTTGAAGGCATACAGGAAGTAAATCACGGTGATAGTCATGCCTGGTGTAGTGTGATATTCATGCCTGGTGTAGTCGAAAGGAGTTCCCAAATATATAATCTCTAACTTTTTTTTGTGATAAAAGGCATTTTTGAGTATTTAAGGCCTGTTTTTCTGGCTGAAATGACTTTATTGACTTGTTTGTGATTGCTGAAAACCATTTGCCTGGTTGTATGATGATTTTATTTGTCAACTTGACAGTTTTGGAAGTGAAAGTAGAACACATTTAAGAGGTACCGAATGAATGCAGTTTGTTCACGGTGTCAACAAAGATCAGAATTTTATTTTCTTATATGCCACATGACCCCTACTATTCTCAGCAGTTTTCTAGAGAGGCAGGTCTCATGACTAAGAAAATGTAAGTGAATCTTAGTTTGAACTTCATTTTGAAAAATGTCTAACTAGAAAGCTTGGACAATATTGCACTGGACTCAATGGGATTTGATTTACTTCCGGTACACCTGAATGCGCAATCCGGCGGTCTCACTATTGTTGGTGCTTCACATGTTAATAAGACTATTTCAGTATAAATATAACCTGTATTAATCACTACCTGTATTAATCACTACTTTGATGTATTACTGGTTATTTTAAACGTTAAACAATAATTATTGATGTAAATTAAGAGATATGGTTCTATATGTTTGCTCAAAGTCTAATGATACGATACGTACACGCATATCAAATGATTAGTACAGTTTATAATCTCTTTATATACATAGTACCGTTTCATTTTATGACAAAGAAATACGAAACTACAGTCTATTGGATTTGTTTCTGTATCAATATCTTACTAAAAATGTATCATGTTTGACGTCAATGCCTATGTTTGTATGTCTTCTAGGCGACTGTGTTATAACGAGCGTTGAAGCGTAATAATACAACAATTAGTACTAGAGAATGGGTGCTTGAAGTCTGTATCATCTTCTTTCAATATCTTTACGACCATACTAGACGTTAAAGCCTCTCATGAGATTGTGCAGATCGTGCAGACATAGCATGTCCAATCGACAGGCTTCGTGAACAAGTTTCTCTCGTAATAATCCTATTATTGTATTACAACGCATCATTGTATTGCTTACTAACACTGTTACCCTTAATAGCACCAACATAACTTGAAGGTGAAAACTAAGGCTAAATAGAGATTATTAAACTGAATTTACACATTTTAATTATTAATGTAATACCAGCATACTTTTTTTCACTAGAAGTCTTTGGCGCACCCTAGAATCTGGTTTAAACCACCAGCGGCCTTTTTTGCCACTGACCGTTCCAAGACGGTAGCCCTATTGTCAACCCTTTTTGTGTTTGTGACGTCATAGGCCTTTATTTTTTGTTAACATTGCCATTTGCGTGTTTTTTGGCTTTGCTGTTTTCTGTGAAAGCTGCATTTACTGTTCGACTTTCATACTTATTTTGAAGAAGACACGCGTTTCTATTTCAAAATTTCACCTATAAGAGAAGAACTAATGTTAGTGAACACGTTCACATTGATTTCTTCATAATATTAAACTTATAACATAAAACAACGATTAATTTTCAATTACATACATACATATCTTTCAAGAAAAAACACAAAAAAATGAATACTGATTCGTCTTTTAACTTTAAAAAACAAACATGTATGTGGACGTACCGCAACCCTTTTTTTGGTTTGAGGGAAAACATTATTAATGTAATACCAGCATTTGTTAACGATCTTAACGAAACTGTTCTGTTAGCATAGTTTTCAAGTCAATTGGGATAATGATAAAAATCATTTCCAACGGTAGATTCATACTGACAGGTACTAAAAGGCTGACTAAAAGGGCTGACGATATCTGACGATATCTTGTTTTATTTCAAATGGTGTTGTAATTTGACAAGCAGACAAGCAGGACTACTTTTTATTAGCATTCGCATGTTTAAAAAGTGCGCATGTGTTCTTATTACGATATCACGCCAAGAATGAAATTCGGGAAACCCAGCTGACATTAAAGTTATTGATAGATGCAGTGGAATTCAGCTAGTGGATTTCCTCGAACACACATTAAATAACATCGAGGTAGGCAGGTTAGTTGGAAACGGATGTAGTGCTGGGATTTCTTCTAATTGATATTTAACGTTTCCCTCCTGTCCTTTGTAACATATCTATGATGAAAAACGCGAGATTTCACGCGGAAAATGTGAAGATGAACCTCGCGATTTCCAGTCGCATTTTCGTCCAAAAACTCGTGTTTTCAACTCCAGTAGTAGGGAGAAAACAAGAGATTCAGCCTTTTTTATTTAAGAAAAAACTTTGTCTATGATCTTTCTTGTCGTGCCCTTAATGGTTTATTCTCTTGTTGCTCTGGCTTCTGCCAAGTCATTGAGTACCTTCATTGTGGCTTTCTAGGCTATTGTTTTTTTGTATTATATTTACACGAGCCATATTTGTGTTTTACTTATATTGCCTATTGATGCTGCCTTGTTGGTTAGAGATTAGATCATGGCGGGGATTTCTTTATTTACACTGTCCTGTTTTAATGGGATGATAGTAGGGTAAGTATGAGGTTTGGTGCACCGTAGAAGCGGTTTAACCCCCCCCCCCGCCCCCCCCCCCCCCCCCCCCCCCGTGGCCATTGTTACCACTGACCGTTCCAAGGCGGTAGCCCTATTGTCAACCTTTTTGTGTTTGTGATGTCGTTTGCATTTTTTATTTACTTTTGCCTTCTCGTTTGTCTGTCTGCGTGTTTGTCTTTGTGTTTTGTGGTTGACTGTCGTCCTTGAATGTTGCTTTCCCTGTCCGATATTTTTATCTTACTTTGACTACAATAATAATTTAATATTTGATGAGAATTTTAACTTTTCAAAACACACAACAAATTAGAAAGCTAACCTGAGCTTTCTTCCTAGTATTTAGGACTTCTTCGCCGAATGTTACTGATCTACTGATCACAGAAATTTCATATGTCAAAATGAGTTCTTCACAAGTCTAAAAGTAAGATGGTGTATTCTATAGGGAGTTATAACTATGACCGTCTTTTAAATTATAAAGAGCAATTATAAAGAGCAATTTGAAGGCCATCCTAATACTAGAAATTAGAACAAAAGTTCAGATACAGTACTATTATATAGTAACTCACACTATTGTGCAAACAGTCGTTATCGGGACACACGGCGCTCTTGAAGTAGTTAAACCGCATTTAGTGTTTATAGGTTATTACAGTTGTATTGGGATATATGTGCGAGTTCTTTCGCATATTAATATTGCGCGACGTTAGGCGCCACAGATCGGGTGCATATATCCCAATTAGAAATGTAATAACCTCTTTATTGAATACGCATTTGTAAATTAGAACAATAACATAGGTTGTAACATTTACTTTTCACTAAAAACATTTATTTTGAAACAAAAGAAATTGTCGTTACATCTTGGGAATTTTCACAAAGAAATCAATATTGTTTACATCACGTGACGTACTTTCTTTGATATGAACAAAAAATTGCACCACTCACGAACGAGTATACATTACACACCCCAATATGACTTTACTACACGTCAATACGAGCGAATAGTTACGTTGAAAGTAAACGGAGCTTGTAAATGCGTATGCAATAAAAGCGTATATTTATCTTAGTTATATTGCACTGGTGTAGTTTAGCAGCCAGACCTCGGATTAACGTTCATTGCCGAACGACTGGTCAGGAGTGAAATTCTTTTCTTTTTCTTTTCGATAATTAATCTAAATTCGGTCCTGGCTGGATAGAATGCACGATATAAACCGAAATGCTACCCATTACACCACGGTCCCAGCTTTATCAAGAATTAAATTAGCATCTGAATTAATTATGGCAAGTTTTCTTTTAACCTGCTTATATCTTTTCAATAAAATGTAATAAATTTACGAGTTTTTCATTTTTTCTACGTTAGTCTACCTTAACTGTTACTACATTATTGGTGCACTATAGTCAACCATATGTAATATGAATTACACAATTTGTTTTAAAGCTTTGAAATAATTATTATTAATGATTTGCAAATATGCAAGTTATGTAGAAAAACTAATCTAGTTAATGTGAATTAAGAATATACCAAGATTACCGTCCACTGCTTTAAACAGATGAAATCATGAAATTTATTTCAGTCGTAGGCTATTGCGCCATGAACAACTCAGAGTGAATGTTGGTGCACCCTAAAACCTTGGTTTAAACCACCCAGTGGCCTTTATTTGCCACTAACCGTTTCCAAGGCGATAGCCCTAATGTCAACCATTTTATGTGTGTGATGTCCCATACCTTGCGTTTAGTCTTCCTTATAATTGTTATGTGTTTCAATGTGTATTTTGGTTTGACTGTGGTCCTTGTATGCTACATTTCCTGTTCGACATTTACTATCTACATAACGATAACCTAACTAATTGCTTTGTTGGCATCTGTGCTGTTAGATAGTGCTTAACCA
>JAWPHD010017666.1:0-43498 GCA_037043455.1 Cyrtodaria siliqua | reverse complement strand
ATGTAAAACTGTGACCGTCGGGGCGGGGACAAATTTGACCCCAGGGTCACCATTTGAACAAACTTAGTAGAAGACCATAAGCTGATGCTACATGTAATACATGAGAGCTCTGTGCCATGTGGTTCCAGAGAAGAAGATTTTTTTAAGTTTTTCCCTATACAAGCCTTTGTAAAACTGTGACCCCCGGGGTGGGGCCAAATGTGACCCCTGGGTCACCATTTGAACAAACTTGGTAGAGGACCACAAGCTTATAGCAAATGCAAAATATTAAACCTCTGGCTCTTGCAGTTTCAGAGAAGAAGATTTTTTAAGTTTTTCCCTACACATGTCTAGGTAAAACATGTGACCCTTGGGGCGGGGCCAAATGTGACCTGAAGGTCACCATTTGAACAAATTTGGTAAAGGACCATAAGCTTATAGTAAATGCAAAATATCAAACCTCTGGCTTTGTAGTTTCCGAGAAGAAGATTTTTTAAAAAAAAATCCTATTAAGTCTATGTAAAACTGTAACCCCCAGGGCGGGGACAAATCTGACCCCAGCGTCACCATTTGAACAAACTTAGTAGAGGACCATAAGCTGAGGCTACATGTAATACATGAGAGCTCTGTGCCTTGTGGTTTCAGAGTAGAAGATTTTTTAAAGTTTTTTCCTATAATGTCTATATGAAAAACATGCAAAACCTCAACATACAAACTTTGGACCCCCGGGGCACGGCCATTCTTGACCCCGGGGACTTTATTTGAACAAACTTGATAGTCTAGGCGTTGGCGATCATTTTAAAAGAAAAACTGTTGAAATCTGTCCAGCGGTTCTGAAGAAGAAGATTTTTTAAGGTTTCGACCATATATGGTAATGGCAGCCATCGTGGATGTAGCGCTGATCCAATTTTAACAAATCTAAAAAGCATTCATCTCAGGATCATCCACGTGAAGTTTGGTCAAAATTAGCCAAGCGGTTTCTGAGGAGAAGTCATTTGAAGAAAAGTTAACAGACGACAGACGACGGACGACGGACGACGGACAACACACCATCCCATATGCTCGCTCTACTGGCCAAGGGCCAGTAGAGCTAAAAAGAACAAGATTAACATTGTATTCCTTTTAAGAGGTGAACTGCAAGCACCTCTTAATAAGGCCAAAAAAAAAATACCTGTGTTTCCGGTGGCCCGACCGACCCTATTTTTAAGGGGCCGACTCTAAAACATTTTATGAAAAAAAAAAAAAAAAAAATTTGTTCTGAACAATGATTTATCACAAAATATGAAAGTAAACTGACATCACAGAGCGACTTTCAGCTGTATCATCAACTTGTATGAGGTTTATGAGATAAATACATGTAGAATCTCACAATATCTTGCTACAAAAAAATAAAAAAAATAAAAATGCCTACCTACCTACCCTATTTTTTCAGAGCATGCAATAGGAAACACATCTATTTATTTTTTTGGCCTAAGTGTGTTTGACATGCATTGCACAGGAAAGTTACTATATAAAGTGTCTCACATGGAATAACTTAAATTAATTCATATTTTATTAAACACGTAGAGCACAATCAACGATCAAAAGTATAACATCACTAAAATTTCCGTTTACTGAATCACTGCTACCAATTATCACATTTTTATACGAAGCGCTTCCGTGGCCGAATGGTTAACGACGTTGCGTTGTAAACCTTCGCCTCTCACCGCTGCGGGTTTGAATCCTACTGGGAGCTCGACTTGTAAGGCAGTGTCGATTCTTACAGATGGCGGGAGGTATACAGTACTGGTTCTACCCAGGAAAAGAGAGTGGTCAGACTCCACCACAATAAAAAACAAGAGGTCAATGACCTTGAAGCTCTACTGATTGATTTTGATTTCAGGAAGTAGTCGCTACAGACTTGTTTTTTGAAAATCTATTTTTAACCGTGGCGGCCATCTTGAATTTCCGGCCGACCTGAAATTTTGCTAAGATCAATAAGACATTAAGAGCAACATTTCAGTGAAGTTTCATGAAAATCCGTCAGGTAGTTTCAAAGAAGTAGTCGCTACAAGTTTTCATTATATAACTCTATGTAAACAAAGCAGCCATGTTTAAGGTCAAATCAAAACGTATTTCGACAAGGACCAACATCATGTCATACTGATCATTTTAGAAAAAGTCCCATATCAATATCTCTTATTGTTTTGAAGAAGTAGTCGCTACAAACTTATTTATTTTAAATCTATTTTTAGCCATGGCGGCCATCTTGAATTTCCGGCCGACCTGAAATTTTTCTGGGATCAACTAGACATCAAGAGCAACATTCCTGTGAAGTTTCATGAACATCCGTCAAGAAGTTTCAGAGGAGTAGTCGCTACATGTTTTTACTATATAACTCTATGTAACCAAAGATGGCCACTGGCAGCCATGTTTAACGTCGAATCAAAATAATTTTCCACAAGGATCTACATCATGTCATGCTGATCATTTTAGAAAAAGTCCCATATCAATATCACTTATAGTTTTCAAGAAGTAGTCGCTACAAACTTATTTTTTAAAAATCTATTTTTAGCTGTGACGGCCATCTTGAATTTCCGGCCGACCTGAAATTTTGATAGGATCAATAAGACATCAAGAGCAACATTCCTGTAAAGTTTCATGACAATCCGCCAAGTAGTTTCAGAGGAGTAGTCGCTACAAGTTTTTACTATATAACTCTATGTAAACAAAGATGGCCGCTGGCAGCCATGTTTAACGTTGAATCAAAACGATTTTTGACTAGGATCAACATCATGTAATGCTGATCATTTTAGAAAAAGTCCCATATCAATATCACTTATAGTTTTCAAGAAGTAGTCGCTACAAACTTATTTTTTAAAAAACTATTTTTAGCTGTGACGGCCATCTTGAATTTCCGGCCGACCTGAAATTTTGCTAGGATCAATGAGACATCAAGAGCAACATTCCTGTAAAGTTTCATGACAATCCGCCAGGTAGTTTCAGAGAAGTAGTCGCTACAAGTTTTTACTATATAATTCTATGTAAACAAAGATGGCCGCTGGCAGCCATGTTTAACGTTGAATCAAAACGATTTTTGACTAGGATCAACATCATGTCATGCTGATCATTTTAGAAAAAGTCCCATATCAATATCACTTATAGTTTTCAAGAAGAAGTCGCTACAAACTTGTATTTTAAAACTCTATTTTTAGCTTTGGCGGCCATCTTGGATTTCACATCAACATGAATTTTTGCTAGGATCAACTAGACTTTATGGGCAACATTTCTGTAAAGTTTCATGAATATCCATCCAGTAGTTTCAGCTGTGAAGTCGCTACAAATAAAAGTTTACGGACAGACGGACAGACGGACGGACGGACGGACGACGGACGCCGCACCACGGCATAAGCTCTGCTGATCTCTGATCAGTAGAGCTAACAAGAGGTCAATGACCTTGAAGCTCTACTGATTGATTTTGATTTCAGGAAGAAGTCGCTACAAACTTGTTTTTTGAGAATTTATTTTTAGCCCTAGCGGCCATCTTGAATTTCCGGCCGACCTGAAATTTTGCTAGGATCAATTAGACATCAAGAGCAACATTCCTGCGAAATTTCATGAAAATCCGTGAAGTAGTTTCAGAGTAGTCGCTACAAGTTTTCATTATATAACTCTATGTAAACAAAGATGGCCGCTGACAGCCATGTTTAACATCGAATCAAACAATTTTTGACAAGGACCAACATCATGTCATGCTGATCATTTTAGAAAAAGTCCCATATCAATATCACTTATAGTTTTCAAGAAGTAGTCGCTACAAACTTGTATTTTGAAAATCTATTTTTAGCCATGGCGGCCATCTTGAATTTCCGGCCGACCTGAAATTTTGCTAGGATCAATTAGACATCAAGAGGAACATTCGTGTGAAGTTTCATGAAAATCCGTCAAGTAGTTGCAGAGGAGTAGTCGCTACAAGTTTTCATTATATAACTCTATGTAAACAATGATGGCCACTGGCAGCCATGTTTAATGTCGAATCAAAATAATGTTCGACTCGGATAACCATCATGTCATGCTGATCATTTTAGAAAAAGTCCCATATCAATATCACTTATAGTTTTCAAGAAGTAGTCGCTACAAACTTGTATTTTGAAAATCTATTTTTAGCCATGGCGGCCATCTTGAATTTCCGGCCGACCTGAAATTTTGCTAGGATCAATTAGACATTAAGAGCAACATTCCTGTGAAGTTTCATGAAAATCCGCCAAGTAGTTTCAGAGGAGTAGTCGCTACAAGTTTTTACTATATAACTCTATGTAAATAAAGATGGCCGCTAGCGGCCATGTTTAAAGTTGCATCGAAATAAATTTTGACAAGGATCAACATCATGTCATGCTGATCATTTTAGAAAATGTCCCATATCAATATCACTTACAGTTTTCAAGAAGTAGTCGCTACAAGTTTATTTATTTTAAATCTATTTTTAGCCGTGGCGGCCATCTTGAAATTCCGGCGGACCTGAAATTTTGCTAGGATCAATTAGACATCAAGAGCAACATTCCTGTGAAGTTTCATGAAAATCCGTCAAGTAGTTACAGAGGAGTAGTCGCTACAAGTTTTCATTATATAACTTTATGTAAACAAAGATGGCCGCTGGCAGCCATGTTTAACGTCGAATCAAAACGATTTTCGACAAGGACCAACATCATGTCATGCTGATCATTTTAGAAAAAGTCCCATATCAATATCACTTAGAGTTTTCAAGAAGTAGTCGCTACAAACTTGTTTTTTAAAAACCTATTTTTAGATTTGGCGGCCATCTTGGATTTCACATCAACATGAATTTTTGCTAGGATCAACTAGACTTCATGGGCAACATTTCTGTACAGTTTCATGAAAATCCATTCAGTAGTTTCAGAGGAGTAGTCGCTACAAAAAAAAAGTTAACGGACGGACAGACGGACGACGGACACCGCACCACGGCATAAGCTCTGCTGATCTCTGATCAGTAGAGCTAACAAGAGGCCCAAGAGGGCCTGTGGACGCCCTACTGGGTAAAGATAAAGTTTATGCTCAAGGGGCCATAACCTTTTCAAATATCGTTCAACCAGAACATGGTGATAATATACGCAACTAGGCTTGGTACTGATTGTCCCTGACAAGTTTCGTTGAAATCCAACCAGAAGTTCAGGAGAACTAGTCTGTGCAAAGTTAGTGTATTTTAGTGTGCCAAAATTCATTCAACCAGAACACGGCAACGATAGGTGCAACTAGGCTTGGTACTGATCATCCCCATCAAGATTCGTTGAAAGCCAGCAAGGAGTTCAGAACAGACTAATCTGGACAACGTTTCTCTATTAAACAATTTAAATCTTTAAATGGCCACAACTCTGACAAAATTCATTTAACCCGAATATGGCGATAATATGCACATCTAGGCTTGATACTGATCATCCTTGTCAAGTTTCGTTTAAATCCAGCCAGGGCTTCAGGAGAACTAGCCCGGAAAATGTTTGTGTATCAAAAACCTTTAAAGGGCCATAACTCCACCAACAAGAGGGCCAAGATGGCCCTAAATCGATCATCTGAGTACTGGCACATTAGCAAACTTCTTCGAAATCTTATGGTCATATACAATCTGTGCAAGTTTGGTTAAGATTGTTCAAGAAATGTGGGCTCTGTTGTGTATAACAACATTGATATAAAGACACTGACAAGGTTTGGTAAATATCAAATACAAAATGAAGGTGCTAGAGTGTAACACCTTGGGCAGGGCCAAATGTGACCCGAGGGCTACATGTAATATATGAGAGCTTTGTGGTTTCAGAGAAGAAGATTTTTTAAGTTTTTCCCTATACAAGTCTATGTAAAACATGACCCCTGGGGTGAGGCCAAATGTGACCCACGGTGATCATTTGAACAAACTTGGTAAAGGACCATGAGGGTATATATAGTAAATGCAAAATATTAAACATATGGCTCTTGTAGTTCCAGAGAAGAAGACTTTATGTGTTTCCTATATAAGTCTATGTAAAACTGTGACCCACGGGGGCGGGGTCAAATTTGACCCCAGGGTCACCATTTGAACAAACTTGGTAGAGGACCATAATCTTATAGTAAATACAAAATATTAAACCTCTGGCTCTTGCAGTTTCAGGGAAGAAATTTTTTCCCCTATATATGTCTATGTAAAACTGTTACCCCCGGGGCGCGTCCAAATTTGACACCAGGGTCACCATTTGAACAAACTTGGTAGAGGACCATAAGCTGATGCTACATGTAATACATGAGAGCTCTGTGCCATGTGGTTCCAGAGGAGAAGATTTTTTTCAGTTTTTCCCTGTACAAGTCTATGTAAAATTGTGACCCAATTTGACCCCAGGGTAACCATATGAACAAACTTGGTAGAGGACCACAAGCTTATAGCAAATGCAAAATATTAAACCTTTGCAGTTTCAGAGAAGAAGATTTTTTCAGTTTTTCCCTGTACAAGTCTATGTAAAACTGTGACCCCCGGGGTGGGGCCAAATGTGACCCCTGGGTCACCATTTGAACAAACGTGGTAGAGGACCACAAGCTTATAGCAAATGCAAAATATTAAACCTTTGCAGTTTCAGAGAAGAAGATTTTTTAAGTTTTCCCCTATACATGTCTATGTAAAACATGAAACCCTTGGGGCGGGGCCAAATGTGACCCGAGGGTCACCATTTGAACAAACTTGGTAAAGGACCATAAGCTTATAGTAAATGCAAGATATCAAACCTCTGGCTGTTGTAGTTTCCGAGAAGAAGATTTTTTTTTTAAAAATCCTATATAAGTCTATATAAAACTGTGACCCCCGGGGCGGGGACAAATTTGACCCCAGGGTCACCATTTGAACAAACTTAGTAGAGAACCATAAGCTGATGCTACATGTAATACATGAGAGCTGTGCCTTGTGGTTTCAGAGAAGAAGATTTTTTAAAGTTTTTTCCTATATGTCTATATGAAAAACATGCAAAACCTCAATATACAAACTTTGGACCCCCGGGGCATGGCCATTTTTGACCTTGGGGACTTTATTTGAAAAAACTTGATAGTCTAGTCGTTGGCAATCATTTTAAATAAAAACTGTTGAAATCTGTCCAGCGGTTCTGGAGAAGATTTTTTAAGGTTTCGACCATATATGGTAATGGCAGCCATCTTGGATGTAGCGCTGACCTAATTTTAACAAATCTAAAAAGCATTCATCTAAGGATCATCCATGTGAAGTTTGGTCAAAATTAGCCAAGCGGTTTCTGAGGAGAAGTCGTTTGAAGAAAAGTTAACGGACAACAGACAACACACCATCCCATAAGCTCTGCTGGCCCTTGGCCAGTAGAGCTAAAAATCGACCGTCATATGACGTAAAACACCATACAAACAAAAACATTTTTATGCCACATTAGGAGTGGACAATGAACTCATACTCACGTAGCTATGAGCTCAACTTAGTGCTGCCATGCTGGAACACCATGCCATAGACACGACATGCTACCCCACCCAGTTACATTATACCAAAACCAGGCCTACCAGTTCTAGCACTATCCTTTATATGCTGAACGTCAAGCGAGGAAAATACCATTTTTATGAAGTATTCAATGTGACCAGGCTGGGATGGAACCCACACTCTCTCGCATGTGTGATGGACGCTTTACTTTTATGCCTTTGACGTAGTTCCGATATTGGGCGTTGCCGAGCACAACAAACAAGATAAAGCTGCTGCCTTGGTTTGAGTGAGGTGATTACTTACAGCCTCGGCAATGTCAGGGTTGGCCTTCAACATGTCCATAATTTTATCCTGTAGTTCTGTCGGCGACAGTGCCTCACTCTCATTGTGTTGCAGCAGGAAGCCCTGGCAAGTAAGAAATCACTAAATGTTTCATCGTTTTACGATTAACTGACCCATCAGCATTAATAAATGGGCTTTTTAATTTAAAACTTTTAATTTTGAAATTGTGCCAGATGCCTTCTTTCTATTGAAATATATACGTAAATGTAAATTTGGTGATACATATCAACTGTAAAGTCTGCAAAAAATTTCAAATGTTACTAATCAAGGCATTTTCATTTCTGTCTGTACTAAATACATAAGAACAGAGACAAAACCTTTCCACAACAACAAAACAAACATCCTTTGTGACATTTAATTATGTTGATACAAGAATATAACATATTACCATTAAATTAAATGTTCGTGATATTTTCAGAGCACGACAATAAACAACAACAGAGCTGCCTTTACCTGCTGCAGTATAAAATATTCTGCCTGTCTCTGTGAGTTAAATCCTCCTGTCTCTTCCACAACTTTCCTATAAATACATGTCAATAAAACTAAATTTTTTTTTATTTATTTACAGCAACTAAAATCATATAGTAGTCTTAGATCTATTTAGGTTTGGTGGCAAACCATTTATAACGCATGTACCAAATTTGCCTGAAAGTATAAATGTACTAACTTATTTACAACATTAAAGTGAATAGTAAATGTATCATGGCTCCCTACTGCTTGAAAATATCGAAATAAGTGTATATACAGAATTCTAATACACCCGCACTATATAGCCTAGTTAAAAGTATCTCGTTATATTCACCAATATATCACGGTAACGTTTGCAACGTTAGGAGAGTAAGCAAAGTAATGAGAAAGATTTCAGATGTGTGTTATTTTCACATTTTAGGGGTATTAGAATAGAAATAGAACATAGTTTACGGTGAATTATCTTGTAATATATCATGGTTTGTTGTTAATTGTAAACAATAATTACACTCGCCCTTCGGGGCTCGTAAAATTATTGTGACAGTTGAACTCCAAACCGTGATATATTACAAGATAATTCACCGTAAATGATGTTCTATTTCTTATTAAAGTAAACAAACATTTTATTTATAATTATTATTTGAACGTAGTGCATGAATTTGAATTAAATGTTGTTTAATGGCTCATCAAAACAGTATAGGTTACTTAGTAATCCGAGTGATAGGGGAATGAGACACAGGAATCTGCGAACCTGCACTACTCTTACTAATTGATTCCTATGGTATTTTTTAACATGCTCGGAGGAGATACTCGGATACATTGGACTGCTAGGTATATGTCCCCATCAGACAGATGAAGCTAAGGGAAGAACACCTGATGAAACTCAGTAGCGCCGATGACGCTTGAACACAGGTCCTCTGGTTTCAAGTCCACCGTGCTATCCACTGGGCCAGGCCAGCGCCCCCATTATCCGACTGAATATGTCTACCATGACTAACCTTTCAGTGGTAAGCTGAAATGGGTCCAGAGATCGACCCATCCTACTGAACCTCACGCCCGACAGACTCATGGCTGAGTCTGTAAGCGAGCCGCCAAAATTCTGACTGTCCTCGTACTCATTCAGGAAGTTAGCGGCGTTAAAGTAGTTCTGAAACTTGGTATGCAAGTCTGTCATCTGGATAAATGTGAGCTTCTCAAATGCCAGGATCATACGCCGGATAAATAAACCTATGAAAGGAAAAAACAAGGCAAATGCTAAGATCTTATGCAGAAGTGTAAGAAAAGTATTAAAAGTGTTAGAAAATAAACAACAAATTCAGTAGTATTGCTATTATAAAGCTATTTTATTTTTTATAAATGGTAAGAACTAAACAGAATAAATATTTCTGGATCTGTTATTGCAAGCTTAAAGTAGCTATCCTGCCAACACCAGTAAATTTTTACAACATACACCGTTTCTAAACCGTCTTACGACGAGGAATATATAAACATTACATTTTTCTAGAATCCAAACTCTATGGACACAGTATAAACGGCTTTAACCAGGCCAAACCCCAAAACTGGAGCGTTGATTTAAGAGTTATCAACTCATAATTCATTTTAAGTATATTCAATCACAGGTATCTGAAGAACCTGTGATTAAATCTGAACTTTTAATTGGCACGTATGCATTATTATATGACGGAACACAAGGATAGCTTTGATAAACGGTTTTGTAGTAAAATTTTGCTGTTATTTGACAGGTTAGTTTCTTTAACATTAAATTCAGGAGGAGTAGACATGGGCAAGTGACTTAGTGAATCAGGGATTGGGACTTCAGTTCCCAACTGGACTAGTGTGGAAATATTTCCCCACTCTCGTTATTTAGACATGTCTTAAAGTTAACTTAGAGAACCAAAGCTGACACAGCCCACCCGCCCTACAACACCCCTTAAACTAATAAACGGAAACTCTGGTTAAAAACTACCCACATACTGATAATCCATACTCTAAATAGGTGTAGGGAGAAGAAACCTTATCACTGACTACACTCACACTTGACAGACATTGGGTGGACAAGCAAACACTCTGGTTTTCCATCCTATTTTCATTGAAATTTCCATAAATTGTTAATCTGTAATGTCATGATAAAAAGCCAACCTTGAACAACAGCGACACAATACACATTTATTATCACTTCTGTTTCAGGACAATTTGACAAAACATCCGACCTTTTTAACCACCTCCTCACATACCTAGTACACTTGACTTTGTGATGACTGGTTGATCCTGATTGTCTGGCATCAGTAGAAAGGTTATGTTCTGAAAGTAATCCTTGATAGCACCCACACCTTCATCCATAAACTCCTGTAGTCTTGACAAGGAAGACATAGAATCTTAAATAAGTTCTTATGAAACAAGTTTGGTGTCAGAAGGTATTGAAAGAAAGCTTGTAGCAAGTTTTTAATAAGTTAAATAGAGATAATTTAAAAACTTTAAGATCAAGGGAAAAGCGTAGCTTGGTTAGTAGCCATGGACCCAATTCTATTCCGAGTGGTCACGTTCCAGCTTTTTCAATAGCACTCCCTGATTACCTTATTTGTAAAGTATGCTATTCTTTGGAGGTGACGGTATATTTTAGATTTCAGTTTATTTATATAGACTTTTAAGAAACATGGTGTACAACAGTTCAGGTTTCAGTTTATATTTACTTCACCTTTCAATGTTCACGGTATAAAGTCAAGGTTTCAGTTTATTTTTACTTCACCTTTTAAGGAACATAAAAAGAAACATGGTATGCAGTTCAGGATTTAGTTTATATTTAGCTCACCTTTTAAGGAACATGGTGTACAGTTCAGGTTTCAGTTTGTCCTTTGTCTTTATACACAGCTCCTTCAGTGTGATGTCTGTGCTCTGTAAATATACCATAAACAGCAATTTATTTATCTGTGATTTACTTCGACAAATACACACCTTTTGCTAAAACGACTTATTAAAATCGATAGATAAATTTAAAACACTGCATAAATACCATTTAAATTAACGGAATACAAAATAATGATTCTTAATTGTCAGCCCAACACAAGTTGGGAGACTTCAACATGCATTGGACAGATGATATTAACCAATACCTCACAAAACAGCTGTAATATTTGACATACACACATGGAGCAACTGTAATATTTGACATACACACATGCAGCAACTGTAATATTTGACATACACACATGGAGCAACTGTAATATTTGACATACACACCTGGAGCAACTGTAATATTTGACATACACAGCTGGAGCAACTGTAATTTTTGACATACACACATGGAGCAACTGTAATATTTGACATACACACATGCAGCAACTGTACTATTTGACATACACACATGCAGCAACTGTAATATTTGACATACACACATGGAGCAACTGTAATATTTGACATACACGCATGGAGCAACTGTAATATTCTATTTAGACATCTGGATCATCTAGTATAAAAACATCACATAAATACCATGAAAAGTCTAACTACATATGCTCCAGGTGTGTACCTGGAGCAGCTAAAATATCCTTATACCATATTACCCTTTGTCTTTGGGTAATATGAGGGTGTACAGATTAGCACCTAACCAATCAATTTCAGACTTTTATCATTTCATCATGTTGACAGAAACAATTTGCCATACATACCTGCAGCAGCTGTAATATTGTAACCATAAAATTTCTCTTCTCCTTTTCTGTGAATTTGACCTCCAATTTGGGTTCATCTGTGTAACTGTCCAGTGGGAATATAGGTGTCATGTCCGACTTCTTAATAGAGCAATACTCCTGAATAAGCACTATAACAGACATCTTGTGGGGCGTCACCTGAATATACATTGAATATATATACACATGTACATTTAATGCAATTTATTACATTTTTATCGATGAAAGATCGGGATTCACAGTGAAGGAATATTCGACTTCGTTTAATATTAATAACTAACTGAAATTACTAACTGTGCACTTCTTTCTTTTTCCTTACAACTGCGCAAGCCCGAGTTTTTGACCTTGATTCGTGACCGCAAATCAACATTAACAGTTGTATTTTGCAGTTCTCGTCAATATCCAATACTATAGTTCCATCTGGATTCACTGAAGCATTTTCATTCAATATTGATTATTCCACAGCTTTAAACAATATTGTCCGTGTCTAAATTCATTTGTTTTTGTCTGAATTTCTGAAAACACGCTGAACGAGTTTTTACACATTATGATTTTTTATACATTATGATAATGCAATAGTGTACAAGGTGTATGTATTTGATATTTTTGTATACGTCTGCTTGACCTCAGAAAAACAACACTAACATGTCCCGTTACAGTCCTTCATAAATAATTATAATAACAGAAGGTAATAATCAAAAGATGCAATTTCCTGTGTGTCGATTCTTACGGATGGCGGGAGATGTACAGTACTGGTTCTATCCAGGAAAATTGTGTGATCTACCTCCACCACAAAAAATAAATTGACCGTATATGCGTTGAAAATGACATAAAACCCTATACAATTTTTTTTATACATATTTATAATTATAAAACATGACAAATACTTACTCGGGAAGTCATAAACTCATAACTAAAAAGTAAATTACCTGTTCTTTCAGAGGTTTCTTGCAAAATGTGAACAAATCTGTCTGCATCGTCATGGTGAAATATTTTTATCAGCAACTAAAAATAAATTGTAGATAGATACATTTATGTTCAAATTTTAATTTCTTTCAGCGTAAAATGTCCTTCCAATTTAGCTGAGATTTTTGAAGGGACAATGAGCTTAAAGCAGATCATCAGACAAACATAGCTAACATTTTAAGACAAAGTCACAGGTTTTGTAAATCTTCAGGGGCATCCACGGCCGAGTGGTTGTCTCCGACTTGAACAATTTCCTGGAGCGACACCTGGGGTCTTCCACCATCAATGAACGCTGGAAAGTCGCCATATGATCTTAGTTGTTGTTACGACTATTAAATCAATTCAACTGTATTCTGTAAATCTTCTAAAGGACATGAACTCTTTGTGAACCGTTTATATCCAAGACATGTGTTTGTTTAACTTTTCTACTGGTAACATGTTTTTTTGATCACAATTTCCAACATGAAGATATTTGTCAGTGCAAAAAAGGCCCTTGAGTTTGGATAATTTTATATGTGACTTTTATAATACACTTTACAGAGTATTCAAGCCCGAAATGGCTTAATGGGCCGGGTATGACTAGATACCGAAAAGAACGTTCTTTTCACGAAAAGAACAGAAATATCCGAAAAGACAGTATCAAATCTTTATTATTGATCTAAATTGTTTTTTTTTTAAATCATTCTTTTACATTGAAGTAAAAGAATAGTAATAATAAAAAAAAATAAGTTAAATTTTTTTTTTTAAGAAAGCTCTACTCCATTTTAGTATATTTTGGATTTCTCGTCTCCGAAAAGACATTCAAATGTTGCGAAAAGACACACTAATATCTTTATTATTGATTTAAATCTCTTTTTTTTTTACATTATTCTTTATATTTAAGCAAAAGAATAGTAATTAGTAAATAAAAAAGTCGAAATAAAATGATTATGTTTAAATTATTTTCAATTTAAATATAAATGTTACTTCGAGTTGTCCGAAAAGACCAATTTACAAATTCTTTGTTGTATCCGGCATGTCGATGACAAAAAAGATTCAACCTATGTTTGATAGACTACTTCATCTTGTCCACGGTAAGTACCTTTAAGGTGGAAATCTTCCGATTTGAGAACCTGCGTATTACATAATCATTACTCGTGTTTAGCACGTTGACATCACAGCACGTGTCATTATAATGCTGTATGTATTAAATCATGTCACTTAATGATTTTTTAAATGCAGATACGTGACTGTTAAATGTATTTAGATAATATGTAATATTACCGCAATAAATACTTTTCTATCAATATTTTACAATATACCCTTACTGTAACATACCAAAATATAAGTCGGGGAAAATCTTCCGATTTGAGAACCTGCGTATTACATTACTCGCGTTTAGCACGTTGACATTACAGCATGTGTCATAATGCCGTATATATGTATATGCTTTGTATCTTACATCTTGCTTATCTAAATGATCTATTTATTTAAGAATTTATTTAAGAAAATTAAAATTATAATTTTCTAACTTCGTCTGAAACAGTTGACCGTTACAACATTATTAAGGTTAATAAAACAAATATTTCAGTTCATATAGGTAAATAAATATATTGGTAATCGGTTTATATGCTTGAAATGTTAATCCAATGAATACTTACATAGATATATTGATTTAAAACCAAGAGGGTAGTTCCTCTCCCGCTAGGGAGAGGAGATCCCCGTGTTTTTACTATAGGAGTTCCTCTGACCGTATACAGCCAGATGAAATATCAAAAATCGTAAAAAGGGCTGGTAAGGACAGAGAAGGCTCAGATTACTCCAACACTTGTCCTTTCGTTTCACACTTTTACTTTTATCTCACTAACTTGCACTGACACTCAACTGCATATAATCCTCGAGAGGGGGTACTGCAGTATATGAAGATAGATAGAAGAAGAAGATTTCTTTTCTTTTCGCGAAAAGAACGTTCTTTTCGGTATCTAGTCATACCGTAATGGGCCTGTCGCTACAAATGTTTTTGGAGCTCGGATTGGTAAATGATTCAATCAAATACGACATTATTGTCATATAACACTAACACAGGTTTTTTCATAGTAACATTATAAGTAGATATGTGATTATCAGATAAATACAAAAAAAAAAGACAAATTACGGCTATTCTTCGGATGTTGTCCGAATATATTTAGTCCGAATATAGTAACACTTTGACATAAATGTTTACAGTATTTTGTTCACAGTCAACGCATTGTTTATTTAATATCCATTGTAACTTATTGTATGGCATACATACCACTAAATATCTGACAAATGTGTGGGAATTTTATTCGACAATTAGTTGTAAAATACCAAAATACGTTTTAAAAAAAATCAAACATCCCGGGATAGGATGGAAAAAACCCAAATGTATTCGAAACCGGTGGCACGAATACTCAAATCTACCCAAATCCTTGCCCAGATCTACCCAAATCCTTTCCCAAATTCACCCAAATCTACCCAAATCTACAACTATACACATATACCGTGGCACGAAAGTATATGTGTATAGTGAAACTTCTGAAACAAGAAATATTTACCCAAATTTATCCAAATCTTTGCCCAAGTCTACCACTATATTTACCCAAATCTACCCAAATCCTTGCCCAAATCTACCACTACCAGGGGCGTAGCATGGCCTTTTTGACGGCATAGGCCAGCAGTTAAAGTTATTATGTTAGGGGGGTCCGGGGACATGCCCCCCCCACACCCCCACCCCCTATTCTCTTGTAAGACACTGCATGTTTACTGGTTGACCTATTTACAGTTCGCCACTATAATTTCCTCTTTAATGTGCGATGACACTTCTGATTTTCGACCCTATGCTGACGTTTACCTAAATCCGGAAGGATGGTAGCGTTTAATGTATGTCTTCAATATTGTCTTGTCGTGCCCTGAACGGTTTATTATCTTGTTGCCAAGTCAGTGAGTACTTACTCTGCGACTTTCTATGGGTTTGTATCTTCATTTATACATGATCATCACTGTGCATATTAATGTTGCCTAGTCTGTTAGAGGATATAGCCTGACGAGGATTTTATTTTACACCATCCTGTTTAAGTTGGATGGCAATAGGATAATTGAGAGATTTGGTGCACCCTTGAACCTGGTTTGAACCCCAATGCCTTTTTCCACCGTTCCTTCCAAGGTGGTACCCCTGTTGTCAACCTTTTATTTGTCTCGCCCAAGATAGTGGGTAGCGAGGCATAGCAGTCACTTTTTCGGCGGTTGTGGCGGCGGCCACACAATCAACTATATCTCAACAACCGCTGCTCGATTTTTTCTGAAACTTTCTCCGATGCTTTATTGGGTCAAGGGACATCACCTAATGCCAAAAATTACTAAGGTCAAGGACATATTTTGCGTTAATTTCCCAAAACTTAACCTTGGTTAGGGAACTTAACCTTGGTTAGGTAACTTAACCTCAGTTAACAGTATGTGATTGCCTCACTTTCTTTGTTTGATACTTGGTCATATGTATTGTTGGCATTGGTGGACAACACTGAACGCCAAAAATTACCAAGGTCATGTTTTGCGTTATTTACCCTAAACATCCGTTTGGTTAGGTAAGTTAACCTTAGTTAACCTTTTCTGATAACTTTAATTTCTTTGTTTGATACTTGGTCATATGTATTGTTGGCATTGGTGGACATCACTGAACGACAACAATTACTAAGGTCAAGGTCATATTTTGCGTTATTTCCCCAAAATTTAACCTTGGTTAGGTAACTTAACCTCAGTTAACTTTATGTGATTGTGTCATATGTATTGTTGTCATTGGTGGACATCGCTGGATGACAAAAAATACCAAGGTCAAGATCATATTTTGCATTATTTTCGCAAAGCTTAACCTTAGTTAGGTCACTTAACCTTGGTTAGGTAACTTAACCTCAGTTAACGTTATGTGATTGCCTCACTTTATGTCTTTGATACTTGGTCATATGTATTGTTGGCATTGGTGGACATCGCTGAACGACAAAAAATACCAAGGTCAAGGTCATATTTTTCATTATTTTCCGAAAACTATACCCTGGTTAAACCACGTAACCTCAGTAATTTAACTTCTTATTATTACCTCGCTTTTATTTGTTTGCTACTTGGTCATATGAAGTGTTGTCTTTGGTGGACATCATTTAAGCACAAATTTAATAAAGTATTTCATATACCGTTTGCCGCGGTGAGCGAGACACCATCAGACCGAGGTCTTGTATGTTTGTGGTGTCGTGTACTTTGCTCCTGTGTATTATAGTATTTGGTTTGAATGCTTGACTTTTGGATTATTGAATGCTACATTTCCTATTTGCTGTTGTATCTACCAGCGAATTGGTGAAGGAACACTTCAGTAAACTCGTGTTGATTAAACAGACACCGCATGTGACACACATCGTAAATGTTAATGAATAATGAAGCTATAATGTAAAAAGGGAGGTTACGCACAACACACTGCAATAAATACTACACCACCGACGTTTTCCCCTTCACAGTAAAATACAATCTATTATAAATTCTGCATAGCATTATTAACGATTAAACTGAAGCATTTTAACTGTGATGTGTGCCTAATATTCTGGTCTGTGGCTGTCCTGCCTGGTCGTGGTGTGACGTCCTTCCTGGTCGGTAGTTTGAACTGGAAATCAAGAGCACACTGACCACAACATTGATCTGTTTATTTTTGTCATGTGAATGATTGGAATGCAGATTGCCTAACAGACCATACGTGGAATTGGTGTACACTGTCGGATATGGAAAGCGTTCTTTGGCACGCATTACAGTGGGGGTGGGGATTACAGCGAGTTTAATTTGCCACTCGTCAGAATCAGGAGAGGAACAACTCTGTTTGGAGGTGCTTATATGCCACGTGTAAAGGGTCAGGGGAGGAGCAATATGTCACTTGTAAATGGTACAGTGTACGAGCAACTCTGACGGGAAGAGCTTGGGAGGGGCTTATATGCCACGTATAAAGGGTCAGGAGAGAAGCATCTCTATTGGGAGGTGCTTATATGCCACTTGTAAATGGTCCTTTGACGGGAAGAGCTTGGGAGGTCCTTATATGCCACTTGTAAGGAGAAACTCTGATGGGAGGTTCTTAACGCAATATTTTCTTAAGGATTATGCCCCTTTTTGTGTGTCCCATTGAGCTTGAATTAAAAAAAGATAATTTTAAACTCAAATAATCTTGAATACGTTACCAGCAATTTCCAGTTTAATATGTTTACAGTTTTATCTAGACAGTGTTACCCATGAATTATAACTACACAATTGATACATATGTGAATTAATCAATACACACATGAATTTAATTATGACAGGAGCTTAGTATGGATTAATATACATTTTTATCTAGTTTGTTTTTCAAGTGTAGCGCTCTCTAGATAAAAGTATAAACATATTAAACTGGAAGTTGCATGTAAAAAATTGAGGATTATTAAAGTTATATCCCCCCAACCTTTTTTAAATTCAATTTTAGTGGAATTACACATAATGGGACATAATTCTTAATTATTATTTTTTCAACTAACCCTAACCATAAAACTAACCATAACCCTCAACACAGAACTAACTCAGACGCGTCTCGAAATAATCCGTATCAAATAACGTTTTACAAAATGTGTATGCAAAATATCCTTATACACTTCTCAAAACTGCTAACTACACCGCTCACGTTTTGGGTTATATATATCGATGGGTTGAATGTTTTTCAATAAAATAAAAAGGAAATACCAATTCAATCATTTTTACATCATTTCATTTTATTTTTTTCATGGGCAATGCTAGAACTAAACCACAATAAGCAATTACAAACGACCCATGTAAACACTAAAGTCACACTTTTATGAACAAGAAATGAAAAGTGTGACTTTAGTGTTTACATGGGTCGTTTGTAATTGCTTATTGTGGTTTAGTTCTAGCATTGCCCATGAAAAAAATAAAATGAAATGATGTAAAAATGATTGAATTGGTATTTCCTTTTTATTTTATTGAAAAACATTCAACCCATCGATATATATAACCCAAAACGTAGCGGTGTAGTTAGCAGTTTTGAGAAGTGTATATACTGCGCAAATAGAAGCGATCAAGGTATTATATTTCGTAACAAATCATGTTTAAGTTATATTAAGGTTTTTAAACTTCCGCAAATGGTCGGGTAAACAACCAAGCATATCTACCAGTTTTACCGACTGCGTAACTTGGATAGAGAGTCAGGATTGCTAAAAGTGTCGTTTAATTAGCTATTTTATATTACTAATTATCCCACGAGGGAGTGAAAGAGGTAAAACGTTTGATTATATAATAAGTAATAGATAGAGTATGGTTTCATTGAGTTGGTTCATTTAAACATCGAGATGGGCGTAGCCCATCGAGGTATTTAAATTAACCAACGAGATGAAACCATACTCTATTTGTTTTTGTAGCATGTCCATTTCAGCTCTATTTCAGTTATTCTAACTGTTATTCTCACTGTTATTCTCACTGTTATTCTCACAGTTATTCTGACAGGTCTTATGTATTAGTTAGAGGCTATGAAGTGAAATTTTAACAATTAAGAAACCCTAAGGGAAGGAGCGCAGCGACTGACCGGGGTTTCTTAATTGTTAAAATTTCACTTCTTAGCCTATAACTGACTTAGTGTTTGCCCTACTTTTTCCCCGCGCTTCTACGAAACCATGCGTCTTAACACGTTCGCGCCCAAACAAGCGCGTTTCATTTAGTAAGCGATTACTTAATGATTAAATGGTTAAAATTGGTGATCGTTAGAAATTTACATGAATAAGTTCGCCATTTTTTTAAAATTCCTCACCGTCTGATTGGAGGAAAAAGTAGGGCAAACACTAATTTCAATTAAACGATTTACACCTGTGTCTGAACAAAGAGAATTGTCTGTGACCATGCTACAAAAGCCATTTAACATGCAAATATCAGTATTACAATATATGTGCTATGCTACTGTATTCATGATACGTAATTTAAAACAGTACACTAATGCATAATGCCATAATAATATAAATATGGAGGTCATGCGAGATTCGTCACAGTTTACGCATGCATTATTTAAAAAAAAAATCCTTTGTAATTGCAATGTTTCGATTAAAAAACACATTTTAAGACTGCATAACCGATTTGAATTAAAAATATAGCCTAACTTGTTTACTTGAAATACTGTGACGAGTCTGACTTGTTTACTGGATATAGTCTAGCTTGTTTACCGATGTCATGTAATCAAACTTGCTAACTGCTGTGATAGAATATAGCTTCTTTACCGATGTGATGTACTCAAACTTGTTTACTGCTGTGATAGAATCTAGCTTCTTTACCGATGTGATGTAATCAAAATGTTTACTGCTGTGATAAAATATGACTTGTTTACTGCTGTATTAGAATCTGACCTGTTTACTGCTGTATTATAATCTGAACTGTTAACTGATTTGATAGAGTCTAGCTTGTTTACTGCTGTCATAGAGTCTAGCTTGTTTAATGATGTGATATAGTCTAACTTGTTCAGTGATGGGATGTAATCAAACGCGTTTACTGCTGCGATAGAATCTGGCCTGTTTACTGATGTGATATATTCTGACTTGCTTAGTCGTTACTTATAATGCTGTGGTGAGTCTTATTTGTTGAACAATAACGCTGTGATGAGTCTGACATTTTTATTTCTGTGATGACATTCTGACTTCTGACTGTGCTTTGACAGAGTTTTATTTTCTGATGTTATAAAGTCTTACTTATTGTTTGCTGTGATAGCTTCTCGTTTGTTTCCTGCTGCGATAACATCTGGATTGCTTATAGTCTAGCTCGTTTACTGATGTGATTGTAATTAAACGTGTTTACTGCTGTGATATAGTTTAGCTTGTTTACTGATCTGATAAACTCTAGCTTGGTCACTGATGTGATATAGTCTAGCTTGGTCACTGATGTGATATTTTCTGGCATGGTCACTGATGTGATATAGTCTAGCTTGGTCACTGAAGTGATATATTCTAGCTTTATCACTGATGTGATATAGTCTAGTTTGTTTACTGATATGCTATAGTCGAGCTTGGTCACTGATGTGATATAGTCTAGCTTGCTCACTGATGTGATATAGTCTAGCTTGTTTACTGATGTGATTGCAATTAAACTTGTTTACTGCTGTGATAAAGTCTAGCTTGTTTACTGATGTGATATAGTCTAGCTCGTTTACTGATGCGATATAGTCTAGCTTGGTCACTGATGTGATAAAGTCTAGCTTGTTTACTCATGTGATATAGTCTAGCTCGTTTACTGATGCGATATAGTCTAGCTTGGTCACTGATGTGATATAGTCTAGCTTGTTTACTGATATGATGCAATTAAACTTGTTTACTGCTGTGCTATAGTTTAGCTTGTTAACTGATCTGATGGAGTCTGGCTTGTTTTCTGATGTGATATAGTCTAGCTTGTTTACTGATGTGATACAGTCTAGGTTGTTTACTGATCTGATAGAGTCTGGCTTGGTCACTGATGTGATATAGTCTAGCTTGGTCACTGATGTGATACAGTCTAGGTTGTTTGCTGATGTGATATAGTCCAGCTTGTTTACTGATGTGATATAGTCTAGCTTGGTCACTGATGTGATATAGTCTGGCATGGTCACTGATGTGATATAGTCTAGCTTGCTCACTGATGTGATATAGTCTAGCTTCTTTACTGATGTGATATAGTCTAGCTTGTGTACTGATCGGATAGAGTCTGGCTTGTTTTATGATGTGATATAGTCTAGCTCGTTTACTGATATGATTGGAATTAAACTTGTTTACTGCTGTGATATAGTTTAGATTGTTTACTGATGTGATATACTCTAGCTTGTTTACTGATGTGATATAGTCTAGCATGTTTACTCATATGATATTGTCTAGCTTGGTCACTGATGTGATATAGTCTAGCTTGCTCACTGATGTGATATAGTCTAGCTTCTTTACTGATGTGATATAGTCCAGCTTGTGTACTGATCTGATAGAGTCTGACTTGTTTTATGATGTGATATAGTCTAGTTTGTTTACTGATGTGATATAGTCTAGCTCGTTTACTGATATGATTAGAATTAAACTTGTTTACTGCTGTGATATAGTTTAGATTGTTTACTGATGTGATATACTCTAGCTTGTTTACTCATATGATATAGTCTAGCTTGGTCACTGATGTGATATAGTCTGGCTTGGTCACTGATGTGATATAGTCTAGCCTGTTTACTGATGTGAATAGTCTAGTTTGGTCACCGATGAGATATTGTCTGGCTAGGTCACAGATGTGATATAGTCTGGCTTGGCCACTGATGTGATAACTTGGTCACTGATGTGATGTAGGCTAGCTTGTTTACTGATGTGATATAATCTAGCCTGTGTACTAATGTGATATAGTCTAGCTTGATCACTGATGTGATATAGGCTAGCTTGTTTACTGGTGGGATATTTTATAGCTTATTTACTGATGTGATATAGTCTAGCTTGTTTACTGATATGATATAGTCTAGCTTGGTCACTGATGTGATGTAGTCTGGCTTGGTCAATGGTTCGATATAGTCTAGCTTGGTCACTGGTTCGATATAGTCTAGCTTGTTTACTGATGTGATATAGCCTAGCTTGGTCACTCATGTGATATAGTCTAGCTTGCCCACTGATGTGATATAGTTTAGCTTGCTCACTGATGTGATATAGTCTAGCTTGGTCACTGATGTGATATAGTCTAGCTTGGTCACTGATGTGATATAGTCTAGCTTGGTTACTGATGTGATTTAGGCTAGCTGAGTTATCTGCACTTGACTTGGCAAAAATGCATAACTTTGCCCTGTTGGCACTCTAGCCCTTCAATTTTTTACCCGATCTTAGCCAATTTACGCAGTAATTATATACCCATAAGATCTCAGACACGTTTTTATACCAGCCAGATTCGATTGCTAATAACTGAGTTATCTGCCCTTGAATTGGCAAAAACGCATATTTTGGCCTTTTGGCCTCTCTAACTCATCCATTTTTATCCAGTCTTAACCAAACTTACACAATAATTATATATCCATAACTATATCGGACGAGTTCTTGAACCATCCAACGGCTGATTTATCTGATCTTAACCAAACTTGCATAGTATCTGATCTTGACCAAACTTACATAATAGTTATATATTCATAATATCTCGTGTGAGTTATTGAACCAGCCAGATTCGATCGACATTAGATGAGTTATATGCCCTTGATTTGGTAAAATTGCATAATTTTGCCTTGTGGGTACTCTAGTCCCTCCATTTTTTATCCGGTCTTAGCCAAACTTACAAAGTAAGTATATCTACTTAAGATTTCAGACAAGTTCTTGAACTAGCCAGATTCGATAGCCACTGGATGAGTTATCTGCCCTTGAATTGGCAAAAATGCATACTTTTGCATTGTGACCTTTCTAGCTCCTCTGCTTTTCATCTTAACCAAACTTACACTGTAGTTATATATTCATAGGTCCTCGGACGAGATCTTGAACCAGTCAGATTTGATTGCCAATAGTTGAGTTATCTTCCCTTGAATTGGCAAAAATGCATGATTTTGATTTAGGCACTCTAACTCGTCCATTTTTGATCAGATTTTAACCAAACTTACATAGTAATTATATATCCATAAGACCTCGAACGAGTTCTTAAACCAGCCAGATTGTATTGCTAACAACTGAGTTACATGTATCTGCCCTTGAATTGGCAAAAAAGCATAATTTTGCCTTGTGGGCGCTCTAGCCCCTCCATTTTTCATCTGATCTTAACCAAACTTGCATAGTAGTTATATATTTATAATATATTGGGTGAGTTCTTGAACCAGCCAGATTCGATCACCATTAGATGAGTTATCTGCCCTTGAATTGGTAAAAATGCATAATGTTGCCTTGTGGGTACTCTAGCCCCTCAATTTTGTATGCGGTCTTAGCCAAAATTAAAAGTAATTATATATCCTTAAGCTCTCAGACCAGTTCTTGAACCAGTCAGATTCAATTGCCCTTGAATTGGCAAAAGGAATAATTTTGCATTGTGGCCTCTCTAGTTTGCATCCGATATTAATAAAACCTACACAGCAGTTATACATTCATAAAATCTCAGACGAGTTCTTGAACCAGTCAGATTCGATGGCTTATAGCTGAGTTATCTGCCCTTGAATTGGCAGAAATCCATAATTTTGCCTTGTAGGCACCATGGCCTCTCCATTTTTATCTGAGCCTAAGGATACACTAACGTATAAAGAATTATTTTTTTTCACTTTAAAAAAACAACAACAACACATTATAGGTGTATTTATTACACTGCAATTATCTCCAAAGTTTGAAAGTTGCATCTAGATTAGATTTTGATTTATTAGAAAAACAAAACATGTAAACACTCAGATGTTCTTTATTCCTTTTGTGTTTACAATTATGGAATATTTGACCAGGGCAAATCCATAAAATTATGTTGACTAATCATGATGCTTTCGACCAGATTGGTGATGACAGTGCATTTTATTCACACTTCCTCCTGTATGTTCGATAGAAATGGCACTCTAATGGGATTTTAATAGCCTAACGGTTACCAAATGTTCCGCGTGGTCAGATGATACTTTCTAGTGACGTCACAAGATGGAGATTATAGTGATATTATTGGTTCAACATTTATTTATTTAATTGTATGCATTATTGCGGACAAATAAACAAAGTAGGTATTGATTGCTATTTAAAAGTGGTTTGTAGACTGAATTATTGTTTCGAGTATACTTATGTAGGTCAGAGGTACATAATTTATGAATGAACCAGATGGAAATACATATTTTATTGCGACTTGTCACTTTACTCTTAAGTGGACCGTAATAAAAGTTGTTTGTTTTGAAAAGTCTTTCATTGAATTTAAGTGGGTGGGGTATATTTATGCTGTGTTCACGTTATACCTATTGGTACATTTACTTTAGCAGTACTGAAGGATACAGTCATAGAAGATTGAAGTGTTCAATGGGTATACAAACCTGTTACATCTACTTGAAATGTTGATCAGTAGTGTATAAACTATCTATCTATCTTCCTTTAATTCCAAACCCCTGCTGTGGACCTAGGAATGGCGCGCGTCTATCTGACATAGGCGTGTTAATAGAATAAAAGTAAGTAAGTAAGTAAAGATTAAAAATAAAAACAACTCTGGGGCTACTCATGGCGAGTCATGTTCCACTATGCTGACTGCAGAGTTGAACAGCTCTATATTGGGCAGGGTAGGGATATCTGAGGGAAGGGCATTCCAGTGAACTATTGTTCTGGGGAAATACGAATACTTATAATAGTCGGATGTCGTGCCTATTACTCTAAATTGAAGTGGGTGTAGGTGTCTAGATCGTCTGTTCGTCATTGTAATATAGTCCTCAAGTGTGATAGCTACAAGACTGTTGGTGATCTTGTAGCAGAGGGAGAGCCTACTATCTATATGTCGCTGGTCAAGTCTTCTCCATTTCAAGGAGTGGAGCATCTCTGTGACGCTTGAAGTCTGTCCATAGTCGTGTTTTGCCCATCGAGCTGCCCTGCGTTGGACAGCTTCGATCTGGTTTATGTAACATTCATTGTGGGGAGACCAGACATCGGAGCATTACTCGAGCTGCGGTCGGACTAACGTTTTGTAGGCCATAGACTTAAGTGGTTCTGAGTGTACTTTGATGTTTCTGCGAAGGAATCCTAATGTTTGATTTGCTTTCTTGGTGATTTTGTCTATGTGTGTGTTCCACGTTAGATCGTCTGAAATGTCAACGCCAAGATATTTTGCTGATATTGTTGCTTTGAGTTTTGTATTATGGAGGTAGTATGAAGTGTCTATGGGTGTTTTAGACTTGGTGATATGGATGACTTGGCATTTTGTGGGATTAAATTCCATATCCCATTTTGTTTCCCATTT
Source organism: Cyrtodaria siliqua (assembly GCA_037043455.1). Taxonomy (NCBI): domain Eukaryota; kingdom Metazoa; phylum Mollusca; class Bivalvia; order Adapedonta; family Hiatellidae; genus Cyrtodaria; species Cyrtodaria siliqua. Next base: position 17,707 of record JAWPHD010017666.1, on the reverse strand, counting down.
TTCAAGTTTGGTTAGATCATTTTGTAGTGTTTCTGATTGTTTTTCTGAAGTGATTGTAATGTATATGGCAGTGTCATCTGCAAGTAACCTTACCCGGGAATTGACATCTATTGGGAGGTCATTAATATATGCAAGAAACAGTATTGGGCCGAGGACGGATCCTTGTGGCACTCCAGAAGAAACAGGTATTGATGATGACATGGATCCGTTGACAACCACTCTCTGTGTGCGGTTGTCTAAGAATGACTTTATCCATATGAGAGTATTCCCTCTGATCCCATATTCGCTCAGCTTGAGAATCAGTTTCTCATGGCTGACCTTATCAACTGCTTTGCTGAAATCAAATAGAATCAGGTCTATTTGTTTCTTGGAGTGAACACCTTTGAATAGTTCATCCATAAGCATTATAAGCTGCGTTTCACATGACCGTTTTTCACGGAAACCATGTTGTAATTCATTAACGATTCCTGGTCTATTGAAGTGTTTAACGATTGAGGAGGCGACAATATGTTCTAGGGTTTTACAGAGAATGCATGTGAGGGAGATAGGTCGGTAGTTTGCAGGGTTGGATTTGTCACCGTCTTTGAATGCTGGAGTAACATTTGCATTTTTCCATATAGAGAGTAATTCTCTAGTTTTAACTGATTTCTGGAAAATTATGTGTAAGATAGGAGAAATCTCTTTACAAAGAGTTTTCAGAATAATGGGTTTCATTTGGTCCGGGCCTGCAGCTTTATGTGGGTTTAAATTTGATAACAGAAGAAGAGAACATAAACTGCTATTATTGTATAAAATGAACTCCGATCTGTCTCCATTTTTATATATCCTCTCTAGTGCCGGACTGTGTAGGTGACTTAGTTAATTACAATTTTCGTAACCATGAGAACACTCGATCTCTCCAGTGCAACACCCAGCTATATAAAAACTCATTTCTTCACTCAGCTGTGCACAAATGGAATGCCTTTTCACCAGAACTAAAGCAATCAGAATCTGTTCCTGTCTTTAAAACCACACTAAATATTGGCATTACTTAAACTCCAATGTGGTACAACTCAGGTGACCGGAAAGCTCAGATACTACACACACGCCTACGCACTCACTGCAGCAGCCTTAATCAACACCTCTATTCCAAGAACATTGTTGACAGTCCTCTTTATACTTGTGGAAATACTGAAGATACAAAACATTTTCTTTTGCACTGTAATTATTTTCACCTACAAAGAATTGTAATGATGAATGCATTGAAAGACTTTAATAACATATCTATTAATACCCTTCTTGCTGGGGATCCCCTAGTATCAAATGAAACAAAATTGTAGAATTTTCAAAATTGTGCAAGATTTCATTTTCAGAACAAAACGTATTTGAAACATGTGTCTATCATCTATCAAATTTGATAAAAAATGTACTTATTAACTTGCACAGGAGAACATAATTTATCAATGTTTAGAAGATACCAATGACCAGCTCGAATAAGCCAGATCTTAGGCTGCCGGAAACATAGAAAAAACACAACTCTGTCTGTCTGTCTGTCTGTCTGTCTCTCTCTCTCTCACCCCAAAACCACTTCATATCCAATGTTCTTTAACTTAACAGAACGAATTGAAAATGTATGTAGTGGGAATTATTTGGTTGTTATCCACAACAATGATGTTTAAACAATCCAATATTTAAACTCCAAAATATCACATATATTGTTTCAACTGTCATGTATTCATATCATTATGTTAAGGAAACAGATTTATACAACCTTATATAGCTTTCTTCTGAATCCTTTTCACATGTTTGTAACATCTTCGAATGTCTGTATAACAAGGAGTGTAAATTGTAAAACATTTGTGAATAAAATATTGTTTAAACTAAAGCGTTACTTCAACATTTATGAATATCGTGTTACAAATTGTGCTGTTATTAAAAAAAGGTCTACAACAGTACAGTTTTGTCCTTTCTCTGACTACATAAACTCTTTTTAAAATTATCTTGGGATTTCTATGGAATATTACACGTAATTAAGTGTGCAGTATGTAAATTATGTAGTGGAAAATCCCTAATTGCGTTTTTTCCCCCGAATTATATTTTATTCTGTTTACTGTTGCAGAGAAGAGCAAAGGACCGTAACACAGTCTAGTACTGAATTTGTAAAGCGCTGTAAGCCTATTAAAAGAAGGTTGCTTTGGTAAAAATAGCACTTTAATTGTATTGGAGTCTGCATATTAAGACAATTCAATATATGAAAGCACACAGACTATGGTAGTAGCGGAGACTCTAGAAAAGAGGGATTAGCGGTTGTAGGTAAGAGATGAAAAAAGATTCGAACGTTTTACATTTGGTTGTCAGCACCTACTTTCGAAACTTTCACGTTTTTTTTGTTGTTGTTTATATATATAATATATTTATAATATATATGGCCAACTTATATATATATATATATATATGCATACGTGCGATGCACGTGCAACGCTTACGTTACACAACGCTTACGTTACACAAGTACGTCCAAAGGTTGTCTGTCCTTGGCTTGGTAGTTCGCAAATATTTCTCCCTATATATATAATTCAAAACTTATATATATACTGAACCAAACAGCTAACGCACCAGTAGACAATACCTTTAATATCTCAATAATAACAATCAATACATCAAAACAAATTTCATTCTGAACGAGACAAATATCTTGTCAATATTAAACGACTTAAAAAAAATCATTCAAATCACCTGTCTCCAACGGTACCAGTCGGCATATAATAAGTTCATACATTAAAGGTAGTGTCTACTGGTGCGTTAGCTGTTTGGTTCAGTATATATATATATACATATAAGTTTACTTATTATTTTGAAAATGAGGACCTCCAGACCAACATACCTCCGAAACCTGAATCCGCAAAAAACATGATTTGTTTACCCTTCACACGGTGGCTTTGAATTATGTTTTAAATATCTATACTGACCAAACCTACATGTAACAGTATATTGTTTTAATGTTTTCAACCCTTTTGTGTTTGTATGTAACAGTATTTAATGTTTTCAACCCTTTTGTGTTTGTATGTAACAGTATTTAATGTTTTCAACCCTTTTGTGTTTGTATGTAACAGTATTTAATGTTTTCAACCCTTTTGTGTTTGTATGTAACAGTATTTAATGTTTTCAACCCTTTTGTGTTTGTATGTAACAGTATTTAATGTTTTCAACCCTTTTGTGTTTGTATGTAACAGTATTTAATGTTTTCAACCCTTTTGTGTTTGTATGTAACAGTATTTAATGTTTTCAACCCTTTTGTGTTTGTATGTAACAGTATTTAATGTTTTCAACCCTTTTGTGTTTGTATGTAACAGTATTTAATGTTTTCAACCCTTTTGTGTTTGTATATAACAGTATTTAATGTTTTCAACCCTTTTGTGTCTGTATGTAACAGTATTTAATGTTTTCAACCCTTTTGTGTTTGTGATGTCACGTACTTTGCTTTCTATTTATCCTTGTAATTGCTGTTTGAACTTATGCATCTATTCGTCCTTGTAAATGATGTTTGCGTCTATGCATCTATTCATCCTTGTTACTGATGTTTGAACTTATGTATCTATTCGTCCTTGTAAATGATGTTTGCTTATATGCATCCATTCACCCTTGTAACTGATGTTTGATTCTATGCATCTATTCATATTTTTAATTGATATTTGAATCTATGCATCTATTCATTCTTGTAATTGATGTTTGCTTCTATGCATCTATTCACCCTTGTAATTGCTGTTTGATTCTATGCATCTATTCATTCTTGTAATTGCTGTTTGCTTCTATGCATCTATTCATTATTGTAATTGATGTTTGCCTCTATGCATCTATTCATTCTTGTAATTGATATTTGCTTATATGCATCTATTCACCCTTGTAATTGCTGTTTGAACTTATGCATCTATTCGTCCTTGTAAATGATGTTTGCGTCTATGCATCTATTCATCCTTGTTACTGATGTTTGAACTTATGTATCTATTCGTCCTTGTAAATGATGTTTGCTTATATGCATCCATTCACCCTTGTAACTGATGTTTGATTCTATGCATCTATTCATATTTTTAATTGATATTTGAATCTATGCATCTATTCATTCTTGTAATTGATGTTTGCTTCTATGCATCTATTCACCCTTGTAATTGCTGTTTGATTCTATGCATCTATTCATTCTTGTAATTGCTGTTTGCTTCTATGCATCTATTCATTATTGTAATTGATGTTTGCCTCTATGCATCTATTCATTCTTGTAATTGATATTTGCTTCTATGCATCTATTCATTCTTGTAATTGATGTTTGCTCCTATGTATCTATTCATTCTTGTAATTGATGTTTGCCTCTATGCATCTATTCATTCTTGTAATTGATGTTTGCTCCTATGCATCTATTCATTTTTGTAATTGATGTTTGCTTCTATGCATCTATTCACCCTTGTAATTGCTGTTTGATTCTATGCATGTTTTTGGTTGACTCTGGTCCTTGAATACTACATTTCCTGTTCGACTTTCATATTAACTTTCAAAGTTTTCTACGGTATTCTGTCTCCATTTTAAGTCATAATCTATTTGTCTAAACTTGATTTAGGCGTATGCAGATTAACGTGGTCACGCGCGTGTTAAGGAAACATAAACGAATCGTTACCATTGATGCTATATAAATAATTGCGTGAACATGCAATTTGCAAAAATAATCGAATAATCAAAAAAATCAATTATAGTAATTTGGTTAGTTATTTCTTGTTTCCAAAATTTTACTTTTTTAAACAGTTTATTATTACGGAGATTTTAATGCATTTACTTTTACAATAACAGCATACATATATATATCGGTTTTAGGGAGAACATTATACAATCCAATTATTCAAGTAATATATGTTTTAACCTATTTGCAACTCTCTCTGTCGTTCATTGGAAGTAAGTTGTATATCTGTATGGGTTGTTTATCCTCTGTACATGTTATGTCTAAATGATTAACGTATTAAGTTATCCAGAGGCTTTTTTTCAATTTGTTTTGAGCTAAATCTAGATTATTAGTTTTCAACTACTTGCAATAAATACTGACACGGACACTCCTTTGGAAGCAATAAACACAACCAAGAGAATAAAGTAGCAGACTTTTATTTGGGAAGTAATGAAAGAAACAACACCTATAATGTTCCCTTAATCGGTATTCTGCTTCAATGCCACCTATATTGGGCTGGTTGGTCCCAAAGGGCCAGTACAAATAACACTACTGATTCGTAGCTCAAGGAGACATTTTACAGCCGCCGCACTGCGCTAAATGTGCACCAGTGTGAACGTTAATAAATACAAGGGTGATCCTTTGCAAGCAACAAGCACAACAAAGAGAATAAAGTAGCAGACTCGGTTTTATTGAGTGTTCATCAGAGGTAATGTCGGAGCAACACCTCTGACGCCCCTTAGCACCAGCTGGACGATATTCGTTTTATAAATGTGCTCGTCTTTATTTGATTGTAACACAGGGGACCGCGTTGGCCGACTGGATGTGCTATCTCTTTGGCATTGAATTTGGAGAGTACGGGTTCGAGCCGTACTGGCACCAATGAGATATGCAGTGTGTCATTGGGCAAGACACTTCCCTTAGACTAATCGGTCGGATGGGAACGTAGACCGGTCAGTCCAAAGTATCGAAGTGTATCATACGAGCGGGTTAAGACACCCTATAGAAAGGTAGGGCAATGTTCCTGGATTCATATGTATACTTTCCCTATCCGGGGCGGCTCAAAATGAAGTATAATGCGTTGATGAGAATTTTGGTTATTTTGCCCATATTCTTCTTCTTATTTTCGCAAAACATATTGTTAGAAACTGGGACATACGCCGCCTCCATGGAATGGTATGAATATACCTCATTGAAGTTCATTGCTCATCGTCATATGCACACCATATTCGGGATGGCTCGAACATTAGTACTATTGAAATGTTAAATCTTGAGATCTTCTCAGTCCGAAGTAATCTAGCCTTGAGCAGAATAATATAATTTATTTAAAATGAGTCGTTAACAACAATCAGGTTGATTTTAACATATGGAATGTTATTAATGTAATACATGTATGACACGTTTATGTATACTCGTATATTCATACGTCGATTTATTTATTATGTATCATTTTAATGTTTTTTGCTAAAAGACAGTCAAAAGAAATTGATAACTATATCAGGTAACAGGACACATGACCTACGCCGAACGGTGATGTCAATTCCCTGCATTGTTTCAGGTGCTATCTCGCTCGCATCAAAAGAGCAGTGGCAGAAAAACAATAACGTGGCTCCAGCGTAAATGGAGTTTCTACGATAGAATTTGCAGCAACTCTGCAGTTCAGGGTGAGAAGGTTCTAGGCCCATTTTCCATATTTTATCTCGATGTACATGGAAGATGAGCCTGGCATGTTCATGCCTTTTAGGCGCCATATAACCTTTTCATGTATTGGTGCGCCTTAAAATCCCAATTCAATTCAATTCGGTCTACAATGGCCTTCCTTAGGTTATATACATGCATATATTTTAGGACAAGTAACTAAATATACTATGTATTGTTAGATTTTATTTGGTATACTTATAGTAATTCATATAATCACTACAGTTACAGTTATCAATTTTGATATGTCCTGGTAAAGGTCGTTGTATACTGAAACTAGGGGATCAATAAATGTGTTATCACATCGGCGTCAGTCGTGTTTTCCACTACCTTGTATGTGTTAAGTCAGAAAATGATGCGATGATAATCCAAATTGCAATGTGTTCGGCAACAAACCAATATTTGTCTTTGCATGACGGTGAATTATACAATGATTGTATGTACTGCATGTAGGTGAAAGCAAAGTTATTTTAATAATATATGCGTATTTAACGGCCTACTAACACGTTTTAGGTTAAAAGCACCAAAACAAGACCGAACGGGTTGGTTACATACCACGCTTTGAGTTAGATAATCTGCACTGTATCCTGTCATTTTTGTAAGAATGAATTACAACTGAGGGCTATATTAGCATTATATTCATTGTTTTGTCATTAAATCAAAAATAAAACAAAAACACATTACTTAACAAAGGAGACACATCGTTGACATCATAGAGGATATTGGCTGGAAAAAAAAGGAAAAAAATGACCATGATGTTAGAGCCGAAAATTCTGGGTGGAGATTGAAGTGTTATAATTATATGATCTAAACAGGCCTAATATTCATCAAACTGTTGAGCACAAGAACTCAGATTCGACTCAAAAGTCTTTTTTTAAAAATCAAAATCAAAACAATTTTACAAGCAAATTACTACATTTGATTACAGAAACGAGTAATTTGAAAGGTAATTAACAGAAAATGTCTGAAAATCACAATTCTTACCCATACTTTTGTGATTATAGGGTTTGCAAAAAAATGAGATTTTGAGTCTGAGTCTGATTCTTGTGCTCAAAAGTTTGATGAATATTAGGCCTGAGGTCTCGTTTTATTGAGATGGCAATGGGGTAATAGTGAGGTTTGGTGCACACAAGAACAGTTCTTAAACACCCAGTGGTCTTTTTCGCCACTGACCGTTTCTGGGCGGAAGTCCTATTGTCAACCTTTTTATGTTTGTGATGTCATACTTGACTATTATTCATCTTAATTGTAATAATTATTGTTTCTTATTGTGATTTTGTTTCGGTTTACTGTGGTCCTTTAATGCTGCATTTCCTTTCGGACTATATTTACTTGTACACTCAAGTGATATGAAAACGCAACACGGGAATTTCCGCTATATATTGTATATACTGCACACTTAATTGCACATAATATTCCAAAGAAATCCCAAGATGTTTTTTAAAAAGAAAGTTGCAGTTAACTAGAGAAAGGACACAACTGTGATGTTGTAGACGTTTTAATCACACTACACTTTGTAACAAGAACTTCATAAATGTTGAAGTAGCTCTTTGAAACATTGAGCTAGTTCAGTACTGTATTTAACGTAAATAGTTTGCAAAATGTTGCATCCTAAGTTTGCTCACATGATTGAGCCAAACGCGTATTCTGTGAATAATGAAACATTGAAGGAATACTATTTGCTGTATTATTTGTTGTTTTAGTATTTTTTCCAAAAGGAAAGGTCTTACGTAGCCATGTACCATTCGATTAAAAGCAGCATATTGTACAAACAATATATAGCGGAAATTCCCGTATTGCGTTTTCATATCACTTGAGTGTATATACTTATTCAGAGTGTGTCAATATTGTAAATGCCCACAAAAACTGTTTATATTCAATTTATATTTTTTAAAGAAATATAACCAGATTGCATCGATTGCCTTAATCGATTTAATCAAATTTCCTGAATTTGATTAATCAAGTTCATCGACATCACTAACGGACTCCAACGACTTCCAAATGGCTTGCATATCGTAGAAAAAGATGTTAATATTCCATTTATTACTGGATAGAACATTTTGAAAAATTCGAAATGTTCTTCCCAGTAGCAATATATCTATCCAGACGGTATCGTGGAAAAGATCGAGTTATATGCACAGAGTAGATTTTGGCTTGATGTTCTTTACATGTTGATGATTGTGTAAAACTTAGTAAATAAATCCTGAAAATGGGATCCATTGGAAGCAACACACACAAATAATAGAGAAAAGTAACAGTCTCGGTCGTATTGAGCCACATCTAAAACCTTCTTTGAAATGCTGTCTAAAGTGCTTCGAGCGACACATCAAGGGAAAGCAAAACAGAAATGGCGGGTTTAAGTTGTATTATTTTCCCCTTTCATACTCTTTTCAGAAGACTATTGAATTTGAGTTGTTGTTTCCAATCCAGTTCGCTGAAAGTGGGTCTGTCAGGTATTAATTTAAAATGATTGGTGGTTACTACGGGTGGTGTATCGAATAATATACAAATTGGAGTGTACGTTGTCCAATTCAGTGTGCACAGTGCCACCGCTATGTTGATGTTGTTTGGTGCATCATCTAGTAGATTGAATGATGCCCGAATCGTTCCCAAGTACCACGTATGACCATTCATTTCTGAAAGGAACGTTAACGTTTAATGTTGGTCTTCAATGTTGTCTTATCGTGCCGTTAACGGTTCATTACCTTGTTGCTCTGGCTAGGAGGAGCTTATATGCCACTCGTCAGGTTCAGGGGAGGAGTTACTGTGATAGGAGGAGCTTATATGCCACTCGACAGGTTCAGGGGAGGAGTTACTGTGATAGGAGGAGCTTATATGCCACTCGTCAGGTTCAGAGGAAGAGTTACTGTGATAGGAGGAGCTTATATGCCACTTTTCAAGTTCAAAGGAGAAGCAAATCCGATGGGAGGAGCTTATAATGCCACCCGTCTAGGTCAGGGGAGAAGCAACTCTGCTAGGAGGAGCTTATATGCCACTCGTCAGGATCCGAGGAGTACCTCTTATGGGCGGTGCTCTAATGGTGTGGATGTTTTTTTGAAGGATTGTGTCCCTTTTGTGTATCTATCCCATTGAGTTTGCATCTAAAATATATCATTTAGAACTCAAATATTGTTAGATGTTGTACATGAAACGTCCAGTTAAATACGCTTACACGTTCATCGAGACAGTGCTACTCTTTAAAAATAGATACTCATTAAAAATGTGCTTTATTCAATACACACATTACCTTAATTATGACATGACCTGAGTATCGATAAATAAACTATTTTATTCTAGTATAGCATTTAGTCTGTATAGATACAAAAAATGTAAGTATATTAAACTTGAATTTTTATGTAAAACTATTCAGGTTTATTTGAATTCCACTTGTTTTTTTTCTTGTTGTTTTTTTGGTTTTATTTCAATAGGATTGCATATAAGGTAACATGATCCTTAACTTGTTTTTATTTTCAAGTAACCCTAACCCCTAACCCTTTACCTAATCTTAACCCTTATTCTTACCTAAACATAAACCTAACTCTATTGCATCTATGTATGTATGCATCCCAAAATAACCCACTGTAATATTTGCTTTTAATATCATACCATTAGACTGCGCAATAGCACCAAGCCTTATAAAACGTAAACAAATGCGATCAAGCGTTAACCTGAGCTTCATATTTTGCAATAAAGTCACGTTTCAGTCAAAGGGTATTTCCTAACTTCCGCATTTGATCATGTAAACAACCAAGAAAATTTACCAGTTATACCGACTACATAAGTTGAAAATAGAGCTAGGATTGTTAAAAAAGTCGTTTATTTACCATGTTGTTTCATTTATTTATTATTTCAAGAGGAAGAGATACACGTAAGGCGTTCGATTTTATAAATATGAAATATGGATACAGTCTCACATGTGTATATGTGTGTGTATGCGAGGAAATTGTCACGTTATTATATACATTTGAAAGACTTGATATTTTTTGAATTTCTAGACATTTTAAAGATCTTCGTGCAAAACGCATTTTAACTGAAAGAAGTAGAAAAATGTAATGCAACTGTTAATCGAAATGTGTTAACCTTTGGGGCAAAGAGACTAGACGTGTGTACTAATATTAAATTCAATCTTCATTTGGACAAAAAACAACAACAGCGGACTAAAAATAACCGAAAATCAAAAACATTGCGTTTTTAAATGTACTGAGTATAGATGATAATTCACTTTTAACAATAAGCTAACATATGTCTTTAATCAATATTCAAATAGGATGAAAAGCCCGTGAGTATTCAATCTATTTACATACAAATAATAGCAACATTGTAGTGAATAATAGCAATTGCAATAGTTGTATCTAAACGCTTGCAAAATACAGTACTATATGAAACAAATTGGGTAGAAAGAATAATAATAAAAGAACAAACAATAATACATGACATATTAACTTACCCCTGGCACTTGAGCCGCAAATATTATAAAAAATATATAAAGAAATACGATACTCCCCACCCCCACCCCACCCCCTCCCCCACTCCCATTATCTATATGGTGCGGATCTTTGTAGACACCAAGTTGACTAGCCTCGTTTCGAAGTGGGATCGGATTGATTCAAATCCTTTACACCGTTCGTTAGGTCTGATTTCCATTTGACACATTAAATTCACAGTTCGTACGAAATCGCACTCTGTGCGGAGAAATTTAAGTAAAATCGCGATTCCTACCATTACCATATATCCTACTGATGTTTACTTCCGGTTGTACTCAAAGAAGTGATCCGATTGGATGATATTTTAACGATCAAAACATACGTAATCAGGAACCAAAAATCGTCCAATCGGGTCACTTCTTCGTCACTGTCAACGAAGATCCACACCATGTGCTATATAGATATAAGGGGGAGGGGATGGGGTGGAAGGCCCTATCATAGTTTTTTGTTTTTTTTGTTTTATAATATTTGCGGCTCAAGTGCCAGTATAACTTACTTAACTTACTCCCCGTATACGGTACCGATGGCTTTACATTCCCCCAAACGATCACAATTCAAGTTCAGTCTATTTAAAGTCAGCAAGATATAAAACAGTCAACCTAAGCTATTAATAATCATTTGAACCGACGACATGAGTGGCATACTTTCTTAGTGCCTTGCCAAAGAGGAAGTGATCTTGGTAAACCCGAGACGTGACTCCACCGGAAATTGAACCCGGGGCCTCTGTATCAAGAGACATGACCAATTGGACACTGGAACTCCCATAATTATAATAACAGTTTGAAGATTGTGCCCGATTCAAAGGGTTAAACATGTAGTCCTTTTAATTCCAACAAAAAGAACACAGTGTAAGACTGGTTTAACCAGAACAAAAATACATGTTATGAATACCGCTTAAAAAAACAGTCCCGTGTAATGTTTCGTCCAATGAAGGACGTTAAATGTATATATGCTAATGGGTTTGGAATTATTGAAGTATTAATTAATAGCATGACACAAATATCAGCAATCATTTAAATAACACTATTATGAAAGATTGTATAATTAACAACACATTTAGGAGTGAAAATGCATTTACAAATATACATTCTCGAATAATGTAAAGGGCACTTCTTCGAAGCAACAAACACAAACAAGAGACAAAAGTAGAAGACTCGGTGGAAAGACTCTGTTCCATCTAGTCTGTTCATGAGAGGTAATATAGGTGCCAAGAATCTCACGCCCCAGCACCGGCTTAAAGTAGCTATCCCGATAATCACAGTCAGTAAAAATGTACAACGTATGTACACTATTTCTAAACCTACTGATGAAGAGAGAGAGAGAGAGTTCAAACGTTATATACACGATATAAACGGTTTTAATCAGCCAAGCCAACCCCTAAAAGTTGAGCGTCGAATTAAGAGTTACCAACTCATATTCATTTGCATATTCAATCACGGGTATTTTAAGAATCCGTTAATAAAACCTATACATTTAATCTCCACATATACATTATTGTATGTCTTGACCTGAACACCTGGATAGTGTTTTGATAAACGGTTTTGTCGTGTAATTTTGTCATTTTTGGGCGGGTTAGTTTCTTTAAGCGGAATTCTACTTTAAAGCCACAACAATTGGGCTTGTTGATCCTAAAGGTTGTATATGTGCTCTTTGTTAAACTGTTATCTTGTAATAATGTTTATTCAAATCTGACTGAATAAACGCATACTGTATAAACAGTTCTTTTGCCGTCGAAGAGCCTCCGGTATATGACTGAATTCTCTATAATTTTGAATTTGCTAATTGGTTTTGTCTGAGCCACAAGGGTCACAGCCCGACGAATAACTAGGTGCTAATAGGGACTGGATATTGTTTCCGCTTGTTTTAAAAGTATGTACTTTTGACCGCCGTTTCAAGGGGTAACCCACTACGAGTCAATCTAAACTAGCTTAGTACGTTGTTGTTGTTGTTGTTGTTTTTGATTTTCAAACTAGACCGAGTGAAATTGCACGCAGGTTAGATTTACTGGATCTAGCATATATTTCAGCATTACACATTTTTTTTACTTAAAATGTTTTTTACTACTGATATAAAGTCTGAATTATTAACTTAAAATGCGGTGATAGAGTTTGACTTGTTTACATAAAATATTGTAATAGAGTCTGACTAGTTAACAAATGTTGTAATAGTGTCTGGCTAGTTTACATATAATACTGTAATAGAGTGTGACTAGTTTACATATAATGTTGTCATAGAGTCAGGCTATTTTACATTAATGTTGTCATAGAGTCTGACTAGTTTACATATAATGTTGTAATAAAAACTGACTAGTTTACATAAAATGTTATCATAGAGTCTGAATAGTTCACATATATAGAGAATATTATGTCAGTGCCTTTTACTATCAAGTTTATTAGGTGAGGCTTAGAAAACGAAGAATGGTGAGGCTCTGCCGAGCCATTCTTCGTTTTCGTGCCGAGCCTAATAAACTTGATAGTAAAAGGCACTGACATAATATTCTATTTATCATGTAGATTATCCACATTTTCTGTATGAATTACTATTATTACCTATTTCTCCGAATGTTACGCTTATCGAGGACGCCGCCATGTTGTTGTGACGTGCATGACGTCAGATAACGTTACGTACAATAAACGCCGAGGGATTCCGCATTGATTTGCTCTATTGGTCATAGGCAAATAAAGCAAAATTTAATAGGTCACCCCTTTATTGGGCAGAAAGGTGCACATCTGCATGATAAAATGTTGTAACAGCATATGAGAAGTTTACATATAATGTTGTAATAGAGTCTGAATAGGTTACATATGATGTTGTAATAGAGTCTGACTAGTTTACATATAATGTTGTAATAAAATCTGACTAGTTTACATAAAATGTTGTCATAGAGTCTGACTAGTTTACATATAATGTTGTAACAGCATATGAGAAGTTTACATATAATGTTGTAATAGAGTCTGAATAGGTTACATATGATGTTGTAATAGTGTCTGGCTAGTTTACATATAATATTGTAATAGAGTATGACTAGTTTACATATAATATTGTCATAGAGACTGGCTATTTTACATATAATGTTGTCATATAGTCTGACTAGTTTACATATAATATTGTGATATAGTCTGGCTAGTTTACATAAGAGTATGACTTGTTTACATAAAATGTTGTCATAGAGTCTGACTAGTTTACATATAATGCTGTAAAAGAGTATGACTTGTTTACATATAATGTTGTAGTGGACTAGTTTACATATAATGTTGTAAAAGAGTATGACTTGTTTACATATAATGTTGTCATAGAGTTTGGCTAGTTTACATATAATGCTGTAAAAGAGTATGACTTGCTTACATATAATGTTGTCATAGATTCTGACTAGTTTACATATAATATTGTAATAGAGTATGACTAATTTACATATAATGTTGTCATAGAGTCTGACTTGTTTACATATAATGCTGTAAAAGAGAATGACTTGTTTACATATAATGTTGTCATAGAGTCTGGTTAGTTTACATATAATATTGTAATAGAGTCTGGCTAGTTTACATATAATGTTGTAAAAGAGTATGACTTGTTTACATATAATGTTGTCATAGATTCTGGCTAGTTTACATATAATGCTGTAAAAGAGTATGACTTGTTTACATATAATGTTGTAATAGAGTCTGGCTAGTTTACAAATAATGCTGTAAAAGAGTATGACTTGTTTACATATAATGTTGTCATAGAGTCTGACTAGTTTACATATAATATTGTAATATAGTCTGACTAGTTTACATATAATATTGTAATAGAGTCTGGCTAGTTTACATATAATGCTGTAAAAGAGTATGACTTATTTACATAAAATTTTGTAATGGACTAGTTTACATATAATGTTGTAATGGACTAGTTGACATATAATGCTGTAAAATAGTATGACTTGCTTACATATAATGTTGCCATAGAGTCTGACTAGTTTACATATAATATTGTAATAGAGTCTGGCTAGTTTACATATACTATTGTAATAGAGTCTGGCTAGTTTACATATAAATGCTGTAAAAGAGTATGACTTATTTACATAAAATGTTGTATTGGACTAGTTTACATATAATGTTGTTATGTATTAGTTAACATATAATGTTGTAAAAGAGTATGACTTGTTTACATATAATGTTGTCATAGAGTCTGGCTAGTTTACATATAATGTTGTAATGGACTAGTTTACATATAATATTGTAATAGAGTCTGACTAGTTTACATATAATATTGTAATAGAGTCTGGCTTGTTTACATATGATGTTGTAATAGTGTCTGGCTAGTTTACATATAATATTGTCATAGAGTCTGACTAGTTTACATATAATATTGTAATAGAGTCTGACTAGTTTACATATGATGTTGTAAAAGAGTATGACTTGTTTACATATAATGTTGTAAAAGAGTATGACTTGTTTACATATAATTTTGTCATAGAGTCTGACTAGTTTACATATAATATTGTAATAGAGTCTGACTAGTTTACATATGATGTTGTTATAGTGTCTGACTAGTTTACATATAATATTGTAATAGAGTCTGACTAGTTTACATACAATATTGTAATAGAGTCTGACTAGTTTACATATAATATTGTAATAGAGTCTGACTAGTTTACATATAATATTGTCATAGAGTCTGACTAGTTTACATATAATATTGTAATAGAGTCTGACAAGTTTACATATAATATTGTAATAGAGTCTGGCTAGTTTACATATAATGCTGTAAAACAGTATGACTTATTTACATAAAATGTTGTAATGGACTAGTTTACATATAATGTTGTAATGGACTAGTTGACATATAATGCTGTAAAAGAGTATGACTTGCTTACATATAATGTTGTCATAGAGTCTGACTTGTTGACATATAATATTGTAATAGAGTCTGGCTAGTTTACATATAATATTGTAATAGAGTCTGGCCAGTTTACATATAATGCTGTAAAAGAGTATGACTTATTTACATAAAATGTTGTAATGGACTAGTTTACATATAATGTTGTAAAAGATTATGACTTGTTTACATATAATGTTGTCATAGAGTCTGACTTGTTTACATATAATGCTGTAAACGAGTATGACTTGTTTACATATAATGTTTTGATAGAATTTGACTAGTTTACATATAATGTTGTTAAAGAGTATGACTTGTTTACATATAATGTTGTGATAGAGTCTGGCTAGTTTACATATAATATTGTCATAGAGTCTGACTAGTTTACATATAATATTGTAATAGAGTCTGGCTAGTTTACATATAATGCTGTAAAAGAGTATGACTTATTTACATAAAATGTTGTAATGGACTAGTTTACATATAATGTTGTAATGGACTAGTTGACATATAATGCTGTAAAAGAGTATGACTTGCTTACATATAATGTTGTCATAGATTCTGGCTAGTTTACATATAATATTGTAATAGATTCTGGCTAGTTTGCATATAATGTTGTTAAAGAGTACGACTTGTTTACATATAATGTTGTGATAGTATTTGACTAGTTTACATATAATGTTGTTAAAGAGTATGACTTGTTTACATATAATGTTGTCATAGATTCTGACTAGTTTACATATAATGTTGTAATAGAGTCTGGCTAGTTAACATATAATGCTGTAAAAGAGTATGACTTTTTGACATAAAATGTTGTAATGGACTAGTTTACATATAATGTTGTAATGGACTAGTTGACATATAATGCTGTAAAAGAGTATGACTTGCTTACATATAATGTTGTCATAGATTCTGGCTAGTTAACATATAATATTGTAATAGATTCTGGCTAGTTTACATATAATGTTGTTAAAGAGTACGACTTGTTTACATATAATGTTGTGATAGAATTTGACTAGTTTACATATAATGTTGTTAAAGAGTATGACTTGTTTACATATAATGTTGTCATAGAGTCTGACTTGTTTACATATAATGCTGTAAACGAGTATGACTTGTTTACATATAATGTTGTCATAGAGTCTGACTTGTTTACATATAATGCTGTAAAAGAGTATGACTTGTTTACATATAATGTTGTCATAGAGTCTGACTAGTTTACATATAATGCTGTAAATGAGTATGACTTGTTTACATTTAATGTTGTAATCGACTTGTTTACATATAATGTTGTAAAAGAGTATGACTTGTTTACATATAATGTTGTCATAGAGTCTGGCTAGTTTACATATAATGCTGTAAAAGAGTATGACTTGTTACCTATACTGTTGTGATAGAGTCTGGCTAGTTTACATATAATGCTGTAAAAGAGTATGACTTGTTTACGTATAATGTTGTCATAGAGTCTGACTAGTTTACATATAATATTGTAACAGAGTCTGGCTAGTTTACATATAATGTTGTAAAAGAGTATGACTTGTTTACATATAATGTTGTCATAGATTCTGGCTAGTTTACATATAATGCTGTAAAAATGTATGACTTGTTTACATATAATGTTGTCATAGAGTCTGACTAGTTTACATTTAATGCTGTAAAAGAGTATGACTTGTTTACATATAATGTTGTCATAGATTTTGGCTAGTTTACATATAATGCTGTAAAAGAGTATGACTTGTTTACATAAAATGTTGTAACGGACTAGTTTACATATAATGTTGTAAAAGAGTATGACTTGTTTACATATAATGTTGTCATAGAGTCTGGCTTGTTTACATATAATGCTGTAAAAGAGTATGACTTGTTTACATATAATGTTGTCATAGAGTCTGACTAGTTTACATATAATATTGTAATAGAGTATGGCTAGTTTACATATAATGTTGTAAAAGGGTATGACTTGTTTACATATAATGTTGTCATA